>JASDQU010244169.1:125527-151279 GCA_032191745.1 Picea mariana | reverse complement strand
AGTGTTGTTGATGAAGGTGGACACTTTGAAGAATGTTGTAGATTCATTAAAAAAATCTGTGAGTATTGAGAAGTTCTCTTGGTGTAAAGGATCCATGGGCATTGTTGCCTTACATTGTTGATTGTGTAACCTTGTAACCCCCTATATGCAAAGAAAACATCAAGTGGGAGAATGTTGGGTATGTGTTATATTCTTTGTCGAGTGCGCGCATGCGGGGGGGTGGGTTGAGAGGGGTGATATCCCCCCTATGCAGTGGTTCAGGGGTAGTTCCCTTGAGATATTTTTTTCCTTGGGAAACGTGTCACATTTTTACCTTGATTTTCATGTCCATTGTTGGGTAGTTTTTCGGCACATGGTTTTTGTCGATGGTTTTTTATTTCGGGTTAAGGAATTAGGTTTGTTGACTAATCCAAGTCATTGGGTTAGGGCTTTGGATGACGCTGGATCCTATATGTATATTATATTGTAAACAATGTATCACTATGAATGAATATAGAATATGTTGGTTTTCCTGGTTTGGGTTTCCAAGGGAAAAATCTCTATGTAATGTGTGTATTTGTCATTATATCTTTTCTGTTCTTTTATTGAAAATCTATTTGCATAAAATATTGTACAAGGTTAAAATCTACAATCTTTACCATACTTTTTGAATCAACTCAAACATATTTCCTTATCAAAAATTATGAAAGTTTCTAGTTAACATGCATTTTTAAGCCCTTATTTAGGAGTTGTCTTGCATGTTGACTTTGCAAATAATGTAACTCTAAAATTATGCACCACTAAGTTTGAAATTTTGGCCCAAAAATATCTTGGTATGTATTCTCATCAATGTCATATGTAACATCCCCATTATAATCCCCAGTTTAATTAATGGTTATGTGGATACGACCAAGCGATGTAATATGTGAATTGTATTTCAATGTTTTAATAATAAAATGTGATGCCAACTTCTAAAGGGGACATGGACAAGAGATGGGGTCTGAATTAATCCACAAGAGGGGGAAGTGTCTAAGATAATGGCCAAGAGGGGGTCAAAGGGGGAAATACCCATGTATATTAATTTAACCCATTTTTCTTAAATTTGTGTATCACATATGAACTTTCTCGTTTCTGATTGAGTGTTCCCAAAGCCAATCATTGAATACATGTAAGAGGGTGGGTGTGAGTGGTCACATCCTAGAGTTATTGGGCACATGTGGGTTGTGTAAAATCAACTTGGGGAAGAGTGTGAGTCAAGAAAGGCAAGCCATAAGAGAGGAAATCTATATGGATTGGAACATCAATTTTTATAGACATCAAGTTTTATGCATGGAAAAAAGAGGGGAGACCAGAAAAGAGAGATTGGAGAAAGTGCATCCACGGAGCTTGAACTCTGGAGCGTAAATGGAGCGAATTGGATATGGAGACATGAAGAGTCAGGTTTTCAGGCATGAAGAGTGAACTCTCGTGTGAGTTGCACTAAAACAACAAGTGTTTTTTCTTGGTTTATTCATAGTTTTCCTAGCAATAAGTTCCCTTGAATTCCCAACTAAGATATTCCCAATTAACTGCGCTAGAGAGACCCTAATAAATGAATGGCACATTCCTTGAGTTAACCTTGATAAATAGATGGTACGTCCCTTCGTTTATCCCTGATAAATGGATGGTACATCACTTGGGTTATCCCAATGGTGCATTCCTTGGGTTGGGATGGTCAGGAGGAAGAGTGTTGGTAGAAAAATCAGGATAGATATAGGAGAATATCAGTTGGGTTATGAATTTTATGAGTTGCGAGTGGACTATGAGAGACCACCGTCTTTTTTGGATTACTAGCCTCAGCTCGGGGGTGACTGAATGTTGAGATTTGGAACAATCAATATATGGTTGGGTGGAACGTCTATCCCAAGAAGCTAGTTGCATGATTCTTGTTTAAAGATAAGTGTTGTATCTTGTTGTTGAGTTATTTACATGTGTTATTGTTGTGCGTGAACTCTTTGTAAATGAGAATGACTTATATGCTATTTTAATTAATGGTTTAGTTTCATTTCATGTTGATTATTAGCATGCTTTAGATGGATCTGGTTTATGGATATAAACAATATCTAAATCTATTTTAAATTTGTGGATGTAAGCTATAGTAAATTGGCTAACAATAAAACAATTACTTTAGTTAGCAAAATTTCATTTTTATATGTATTCTGCACTGTAATGTCCCTTGGTTATGTTGGGGAATGATTAAATTATGGTATCAGAGTCGTAATAAAGAGAGTTTTTATGTGGCATGGCCCAGCTTGGGTGTTGGGTACATTAAAAAGTGGTATCAGAGCCCAATTTTCAACACTGAGCCTGGATGGGTTGAGTTAGAAGAATGTTGAAGCGGAAATTCGTAGAGAATTAATTTTGGAGTATGTTTGCAACTTGTTTTATTAAATTACTGCGATAAAATTAAGATAAATTTGATGGGTAATGTGAAGAATTGAACCTCTTTAGAAATTTCGAAAATAAGCAAATCGAAAAATTTTGGGTATTTTTCCATACAATGACATCGACATGCCGTGGAGGCCACATGTTAGCTTATGTGGTAAAAGAAATATGTGTACTTCCATTGTGGCAGGTACATGTTGGACATTATGACAATTGGCAGGTGATAGGAAAATTTTCAGTCCCACGAAACCACGGTAAGATCTTAGAATTTGTCTAAGTGTTAAGTGTTGAGACTTCTCAGATGAACTTATGAAAGGAAGGATACAAGATTATGAGTCCATGAGTCCATGTATATGGAAAAATGGTTAAGTGTTGAGACTTCTCGGAAGAACTTATGAAAGGAAGGACACAAGATTATGAGTTTGTGAGTCCGCATAGATGGAAAAATGGTTAAGTGTTGAGACTTCTCAGATGGACTTATGAAAGGAAGGATACAAGATTATGAGTCTGTGAGTCCACGTAGATGGAAAAATGGTTAAGTGTTGAGACTTTTTGAATGGACTTATGAAAGGAAGGTTGCAATATTATGCGTCCGTGAGTCCATGAAGGAAAAATAAACTAAGTGTTGGTACCGGGTTCATGGAAGGTATGAAGAATATATATGACTAGATCCATGATGAATCCATTAAGACAGATCAACAATGGAGATATAATCAAGCAATGATCAGATGGTTGTTGAGCGTTGCTACTATGTTGCACGTGCTAATGATTGTTCCTTCACTATTTTTCCACCATAACTATTTGCTCAAAACTCAAATTGAAGCATGCGGACAACCATTAGAAAGTTTTTTAAAAAATGAATGCATTTAAAGAATCCTACTTGGGAGTAGTAAATATTTAAGTGAAGAATGACCTGTAATCTAATTGATAAATATTTTACAATATGCTTAATTCTAACAACAATTATTGCATGTACATTCTTGTAAAATTAGAGATACAGAAAAGTAGACTTTAGTTCCTACATGAGAACTAGAGACATTGAGGATGCTCAAGGGTTTTACATCCATGAAGAAGAAATTGGAGGTCTACATATCAACATGGGTAATGTTGAGATTGTGTCTAATGGAAAAGAGACAGGCAGGGGACTGTAACTATCAGAATCCCACAAAAATAAGTGCAAAGCTATAGGGCCGATAATGAGATAATCATGAAGGATCAAGAAGAGATACTTCAAAGCCTAAATATGCTATAGAAACAAGTTAACAAAGACCCTGGCACCAAGCAAGTAGCTAGTGCTAAACAAGTATCAACATCAAGATCCCATAGAAAAAGAGATTAGCGTGGGAGTGATAGGCAGTCAAGAAGCATTAGTAGACGCCATCATTCTCCAAGGAACTCCACCAAAATAACTCATGTAATTTCAGGTCCAGCGAGCAGGCCAAGTGTGTCTCCTGTTTGGAGGTAAAGGAGAAGACCCGAGGTAGACATATTACAGGATGAACTCAAGAATATTAAGCCACCAAATTTCAATGGTGAGCATAAGAAAGGAGAATATGTTGAGGCATGGATGTTGGAAATGAAGAAATATTTCCAGCTACATGATCACCCATCTTGGGTAGAAGCTAGAATTTCCACCTATCACTTGCAAGGAAAGGAAACCATGTGGTGGGATCAACTTAAGCAAGCCGAGAACCTTGATGACAAAAGAATCTCACGAAGGTAGTTCAAGATATATTTCCAATAGAATTATTTTTCCGAACATTAATATGAAAGAAAAATGAAAGAGTTCTTTGAACTCAAGTTGGGAACCATGACAATGGAGGAATGTGAGAAGTAGTTCTTTGAATTGTTGAAGTATGTTGACTTCATCAAGGATGAGAAAGTCAAAATCCAAAGGTTTCTAAGAGGGTTACACTCTTTCTACAATGATAAGATTCAATATGATAACCCCGAAACCTTGGAGGAAACCATAAGGAGAGAAAGGCATATGTATGAACTTCAGGAAAGGATGTCAGATGTCTACAACCCATATGGAGGAGGAAACCAAAGACAAAGTGGTAAGCATTGAAGACCATCCAATTTTGAGGGATTTTGAAGATGTTTTTAGAGAAATTCCAGGACTACCACTAAAAAGAGACATCGATTTCTCTATCGATTTGGTGCTAGGAGTTACCCCAGTGTTTAAGACACCTTACAGAATGGGCACACCAGAACTAAAAGAGTTGCAGATGCAGCTTGAAGAAATTTTGAAGAAGGTGTATATATGCCCAAGTGTATCACCTTGGGGAGCCCCAGTTCTTTTTGTGAAGAAAAAGGATGGAACCTTAAGGCTGTGTATTTATTTCAGGCATCTTAATAAGGTTACCATAAAGAATAAGTATCATTTTCCAAAAATTAATGATTTGTTTGATCAACTGAAAGGTGAAAGAATCTTTTCAAAGATTGAATGAAGATCAGGTTATCATCAAGTAAGAATAAAGTAAGAAGACATCAACAAGACAACATTCAGAACAAGATATGGGAATTATGAATCCACGGTAGTGTCATTTGGGCAATCAAATGCTCCAACAATTTTTATGTGCATGATGAATGGAGTGTTCAGGGAGTACCTAGAAAAGTTTGTGATTGTGTTCTTAGATGATATCCTTGTATATTCTAAACCAAAAGAGGAAAATGAGAAACATTTAAGAATGGCGTTGCAAGTTTTAAGAGAGCATAAATTGTATGATAAGCTAAGTAAGTGCATCTTTTACCAAAAACATATTCACTACTTGGGGCATATAATTTCAGCAGCAGGGATAGCAATTGACTCTAAGAAGATAGAGGCCATTAGAGGATGGCCAACACCAAAGAATATGGCATAGGTTATATCATTCATGGGTCTTTCTAGTTATTACCGAAGATTCATAAAAGAGTTTTCAAGAATTGCAAGTCCAATCACTTCTATGCAAAAGAAGGGAGTGAAATTCAAAAGGACTTTCAAGTGTGAATAATTTTCAACAGTTGAAGGAAATATTGACAAGTGCACCGATATTGAAGATTGCAGATCCAAAAGAATATTTTTTTGTGTGCACTGATGCATGCAAAGAAGGACTTGGTGGAGTTCTCAATCAAAGGGACCATGTGGTATGCTATGAGTCCAGAAAATTAAAAGAGCGTGAGAGGAATTATTGTACACATGACTTGGAGTTAGCAGTGATTGTAAATGCATTAAAAATATGGAGGCATTACCTTATCGGTAAGAAATTCAAGCAAAGTACATACCACTATGGTATGAAGCATTTATTTGGACAACCAACACTAAATGTTAGACAAACTAGATGGCTGGAATTTGTGAGTGAATATGACTTTGAAATTAAGCATATAAAAGGAAAAGAAAATCAAGTAGTTGATGAACTCAGTAGGAGAGATCATGAAGTGCATGTGGAAACCATCAGCATGTACAAAACAGATTTGAAATATCAAATTATTGCAACAACGAATTCAGATCAACAATATGTGAAAATAAAAGAAACATTACAACAAGGTAATTTTCAGCAGAAATTTAATTTTTATGAGCTCAAAGAAGATGGAATTACCATGTAGAAGGGAAAAGTATATGTGTCAAATTCCATAGAGATGAAAAGTGTAGTTATGAAGGAAATGCACAATGTGCCATATGTCAGGAACCCATGATATCATAAGACAATTGTAGTTGTGAGAAGCCAAAACTTTTGGCTGGGAATGAAGAAATACGTGGCTAATTACATAGCCAGATGTCTATAATGCCAAAAGGCGAAGACCGATCATAGACACCCAACAGGTTTTCTATAGCCATTTCCCATTCCAGAATGGAAGTGGGAAGTAGTTACCGCTGATTTTATTACTAAGTCACCTAGAAAAATGAAGCAACATGATTCCATCATGGAAGTGGTGGATAAATTGACTAAAGAAACACATTTTATTCCAGTAAAGACTACACATGTGCCACAAAAAATTGTAGAGATTTTCATAAAGGAAGTTGCTAGGTTACATGGAGTGCCTAAGACAATAGTTTCAGATAGAGATTCAAATTTTAATTTGAATTTTTGGAAAGGTTTGGTCAAAGGCTTTGGAACAAATCTAAATATTAGTACAACGTATCATCCAGAGTCGGATGGGAAAACATAAAGGACTAACATGATAATTGAAGACATGCTTAGAATGTATGTGATGGATCAACCATCAAAGTGGGAAGATTATATTCATTAGTTGAATTTGCCTACAATAATGGATATCAGGCCTAATTGAAGATGAGTCCATTTGAAGCATTGTATGGCAACAAATGTAAAGCTCCGGTGAGTTGGGATAATCCAATAGATAGAGCAATTGTTGGGCCATAATTGTTAAAAGAAATGGAAGAGCATATGGAAAAGATAAAGAAGAATTGAAAGGCTACCCAGGATAAGCATTAAAGTTATGCAGGCAAGAACATATTTTTCATAGATTTTAAAGTAGGTGAACATGTGTTTTTGAAAGTGAAGGCAAAGAGAAGTTCGCTAAGATTAGGAAGTTGTTTGAAGTTGGCAACGAGACATTGTGGGCCTTTTGAAATATTAAGAAAAATAGGGTTGTTTGCATACATGTTAGCTTTTCCTACATCCATGAGAGTACATATTGTATTTCATGTGTCATTGTTGATGAAACATGTGCTTGATCCTAACCACATAATTGATTGGAATGTGATCCGGGTGGAGCATGAAGGGGGTTTCTGGGTAGAACCAGTACATATCCTAGACCGGAAATTCAAAGTGCTCAGGAACAAATCCATAGGGATGGTAAAGGTTCAATGGACCTGCTACGGTCCTAACTAAGCTACATGGGAGAATGAAGAAAACATGTGGGAATAATACCCACAATGTTTTGACAACTTTGAAGAAGGAAGAATGCAAGACTCCATTTTGGAAAGCTAGAGTTCCATAACCACATATCAAAGTCATAGCCAACTGCGTTGCGGACCTTGATAAATGAATGGCTCGTTCCTTGGGTTAACCTTGATAAACGGATGGTACATCGATTGGGTCAACCCTGATAAATGAATGGTGCATTCCTTGGTTTAGCGAGTTGAGAGGAACATGATATTGATGATTGGAATTGTTGTTGGACCTATTAAATTGCAAAATTTTATTTCTAAGTATCGTGATGTAAATTTTCATATATATATATATATTGGCATAGAGTGCACCGAGGAAAACACAAAATTGTAGGGGAGGGGGAATGTAACATCCCCATTATAATCCCCAGTTTAATTAATGCTTATGTGGATATAATATGTAGCTACTACCAAGCGATGTAATATGTGAATTTTATTTCAATGTTTTAATAATAAAATGTGATGCCAATTGCTAAAGGAGACATGGACAAGAGATGGGGGCGGAATTAATCCACAAGAGGGGGAAGTGTCTAGGATAATGGCCAAGAGGGGGTCAAAGGGGAAAATACCTATGTATATTAATTTAACCCATTTTTCCTAAACGTGTGTATCGTATACAAACCTTCCCATTTTTGATTGAGTGTTCCCAAAGCCAATCACTGAATACATGTAAGATGGTGGGTGTGAGTGGTCACATCCTAGAGTTATTGGGCACATGGGGGTTTAGTACAATCAAATTGGGGAAGAGTGTGAGTCAAGAAAGGAAAGCCACAAGAGAGGAAATTTGTATGGAATGGGACAAAAATTTTTACAAACATCAAGTTTTGTGCATGGAAAAAAAGAGGGGAGACTATAGAAAAGAGCTTGGATCAGGTACAGTCATGGAGGGAGAACTTTGGAGCATAATTGGAGTGTAACTGGAGGTAATTGAAGCTGGAGAACTGAAGAGACAAGTTTTTAGGCTTGAAGAGTGAACTTATGTGTGATTTTCACTAAAACAACAAGTGTTTGTTGTCGGTTTGTTGATAGTTTTCCTAGCAGCAAGTTCCCTTGAGTTCCCAGTTACTTGCGCCAAAGAGATCCTGATAAAAAGAATGACACATTCCTTGGGTTAAACCTGATAAATGGATTGTGCATCCCTTAGTTCATCCCTGATAAATAGATGGCACATCCCTCGGGTTATCCCTGATAAAAAAATGTTGCATTCCTTGGGTTGGGCAGGTCAGAGGAAGAGAGATGGTAGAAAAAGCGGGATAGTTGTAGGAGAATATCAATTGGGTTATGAATTTTATGAGCTGCGAGTGGAATGTGAGAGACCACCCTCTTTTTTGGATTATTAGCCTCAGATTGGGGGTGAATGACTTTTGAGATTTGGAACAGTTAGTCTATGGTTGGGTGGAACGTTCGTCCCAAGTAGTTGGTTGCACGATTCTTGTTTAAAGATAAGTGTTTATCTTGTTGTTGAGTTATTACATGTGTTATTATTGTGTGTGAACTCCGTGTAAATGAGAATGACTTATATGTTCTTGTAATGAATGGTTTAGTTGCATATCATGTTGATTATTAACATGCTTTAGATATAGTTGTTTTACAAAAAACACATTTGAGACTAGTTTCAAAACTAGAAAAAAACCTTCATTTACATACCTTGTAAATCCAAAATTATAGTGAATTAGGCTTTAATTTTTTTTTATCAAGGATAGCTTGCTCTATCCTCCTTCCAATCCCACAAGTCTAATGAAATTCAAATATCATAAAAAAAAATTGTAGCAAAAATGGTAAGGTGAATTTTGTGAGCTAACAAATTAAGAATCATCTACTCTAATACCAAGTGTCATGTGTCAAATGAACTAGTAAGTACTACTTAACATCAAATTCAATAATGCTATGCATAGAACAAGTGAATGTGCACAAACTCCAATTACAAAAAATCGAAATGCACAATATAAGATTCCCATTCAAATGAATCTCCTCTATTTGTAAATATGAGAGAAAGAGGGCATGCTGTATCCTATACTCTAGGGTGAGCTAACTTTAACTAACATAATAATAATGAATGAAGGTTAGGACCCTAACTCCAAAAATCCAAAAGAATGATTAGATAAGGTGTATTGTTTCTAATTTTAAGATCACTAATTATAAAACACTTATCTATTTGTACTTCTCTGGAAATTCTATAACTCCAAACTTTATAGTGATATTAGATCACTAGAGTAAGAATCATTTCAAAGAGGAATATCCCTTTTTCGAGAACCATAAATATAATTTTCCATAGTTGTTTTTCTCAAGACAAAAAAGGCTTTCCAACCTCTATTAATCTATACATACCTATTCTACAAATTACAAAGTGAAGTGTATTACAAATTTAAATCATAACTTGAATTAGCATAATGTTCAAGAGTCGAAGAATGGAAAATAACATAGTAATTCCATACAATGAAAATATGATAAATATCGTTGAGAGGAGAAAAAAGATGCGGGAAATTTATGCAAGAGTGTATAGATAAAATTCATGGGAATTTTGTGACACATGGTGCCATGTGGCAATAAAGTTGGAAACTTATATAACTCAACTTCATGGTTGACATCGATCATGTTATGACATGTGGCACTCAGGAGAGATCACTACAACATTCATGGAATTGAAAATGATAAAAATATAGTTTCCATAGATGCAATGGTGATAGATAAATGGGTCTAATTCGTCAAAAACTAACTGCCACCAAAACAATGGCGGTTGAAAGTTTTTGGAATTTGCAGTGGTGTTGTGATTGTTGCCATTGATACCCTAGAATTATGGTCAATGATGGTCATTATAAAAAAGAGACATTGGAAATGGTCTCTTCCCATCACCAATGTCCTTATGATTTAGTGACAACCCCTAACCATCGCTAAAGGAGAATTAAGGTGACATTTAAGGATTGTCACCAAAAGCATATTCCATTGGGAACAAATGGAAAAGGTCTACGACCATCACTAACTGAAGCCTTTGGAAACAGAACAAGACTGTCACCATATGTATTGTTTCCTTGGGACCAATGACAATAGTTGATGACCATTTCCAAATGATACCTTTGGCGATGGGCTAGGACCATTTCCATGGATTTTTTCCTTTATGTACAAAGGCAATGAGCATTTTTCCCATCGTCAAAGCATGTTTGTGTCAAGGAAAAACACCAGTCGTTGAAAGGTGTTTATTATAATATGATATGATTATTTGATATTGTTACCTCACTCTTTGCACACAAAAGTTACAAAAAATGTTAGATAAGATTAGGACCTTGCAATTAGGGATCCAAAATAACACTCTAATTTTGAAATTGCTTGAAACATAGAAGTTATCATAGGCATCTTGAAGGTCCTTTCTAGTGAGTGTGATTTACTAGTACAAGGGGCATGCTATATTTTTGGTGTTTATGCTGAGGTTGGACCAATGGATTTGTTTAAGCCTCCCACCTCATTCAAATTCATACACTGCTTGACCTACGATGCTAGTAATTCCTTGTTTGCAACTCATGAAAATGCATCTTAGTGGCCAATGATAGGTTTACCAGGTGGATTTCCCATGAGCTTGCAAGGGAACCTAAGACTGTTAAGGTATTTAGACACTTAGGATCTAGTTAATATCAACTTGGTCTAATGTGTCATTAGGTTAAAGTGTGTTTCTTTAATATGCATTAATATCCATTTGTAATTTGATAGCGACAATATGTTCTATACATAGAGTGATCGGACGACTCATATTTTCCTCGATCTTAACGACTACATTGATCCATGGATTAACACTCAATTGGTTCGAGATCTCTATTTAAATAGCATGGAGGGTCATTTGTCGATGATCAATTGTGAGAAATTCTCTTGTAATATTTTTATTTTGCATTAGTAAATTACCTCAACACATTGGCTAGGGTTGTGGATGTTTCCCCATTGGGGTTTTGCCATGTAAAAACATCGGTGTGTTTGTCTATGATCTAGTTGTGTAAGTGGTTACTAAAGGTGTTCATCCTCTATTGGAATATCTTGTGTTGTCGAACATGGTATCAGAGTGCGTTTGAAGACCCACTATCATTGTAGATTGAGATCTTGAAGTTGTGTTGACGCATTTATGGTTTCTACAATTTATGTATATTTATAGGATGAGAGGACCATTCCATTACATCCAGAGTGTTTCTTTCAATTAGAAACGCTTTTCACTTCACTCGAAAAAGTTTTTGTTTGCTAAAGATACAACCATTTCAATCAAATCCAGAGGTATAAAGCATGAATACGCCCTTTTTAAATTTCTTTACGGAGATAATATTTCAGTTTTCTATTCTTATTTCTGGGTTACTACTCTTTCTGGTCTATGTATGCTCTTTTTTCTACACTCTGTGCGATATCAACAAATTAGAAATAGAGCGGAAAATGTTTTTTTGTTCGCATATGCTCTCAAGAAGCGATTTTTTTGTGTGTGAACACGTGAAAATATTTTTTTTAAGCACATACCTTGAGGCATAGCTCCAATAACAACAAAAACACCCCATGTCTTGCTTCTTAAGATTATAATGTGTTTTGCACTAATTCACTTGGTCAAAAGTTGCTCTATTTAATAAGAGGTCTTGAGTTCAAGTCTCATTTTTGTTACTTTTTGAAAAATTCCATGCATTCATTATAAAGTGCATTTCACTTAAATTATAAAAGTGAACCACTATAAAGTAGCTTTAATAAAAAATTAGTTACTTTTTCCATGCAACTTTAATTTACAAATACCTTCCTTGTAAAAGTGATTCCCACTTATTCTATAAAAATGGGTCACTTTACATGTAAATTATTTGTAAAAGTGAACTTATAGGTAAAGTTATATAAGGAGGAGCATAACCATGTGGACCAACTTCTACTTTCCATGTGTTTTTTTGGTTACTGTTTATGTTTTTTTTCAAAAGGGCATAACTTTCACATATGAAGTCTGTTTCCAATGCTAGTTTTTTTAAACAACCAATTTTTTTCGAGATATTTTCATCCATACCACCCATTTCATATTTTGAATCCATATTATCCACATATTTTAATATGGCTTCTCCAAGTGATTTTTTTCTTACCAATACCAACTACTTCTCATGGAAATCCCATATGGAGGATGTACTAAGTGTAAGAAAAATAGGTGTGTTCATTTCACCATAGACAATATAGCAATATTTTCACCCAACCATAGGCCAAATCCACCCCCGAGCACCTTAAAATTGACAGAGAGAATAATTCTAGAAGCAAACCCTAGAACCAATAACCAATCAATGTAGTGTACCTCTCTCCAGAACTGAAACTACTCTCCAAACTTGCGCACTTACTGAATTTCTGTAGTTGCGAGCTGTGTGTGTCCAAATGAGCTCATTCTCTAGACTCATCACTTGTCCAATGTTTCTGACTGAGAAGAGATTAGTTAGGGAATCGTACATCTTCTTAGATGAGTCAAGATGAGAGATGTAGGGTATCAAGTGGTATTTCACAGAGTCCATTGTGATATTCATGGAATTGTTGTCATTGTCCTTGAAATTATCCATAATTGCAACGTTCTAAGGTTCCTTCTCTTTTCCTTCTTCAAACTGTGGTTCCACGATCTTTCCTTTCACGATATCCAACACTTTATTCTTGGCAAGGATGAGGTCAATCCTTGTTTTCCATACTCTGAACTTAGAATCCCCTTCTAACTTGTTTTCTGACTTCATAGATTAAGTCATGACTTCTTTGACTTGGACAACCTATGACTTTGACCAAAAACTCAAACTTGACGTCTTAGCTTGTTGAGAGTACTAGGAGGTGCGCTAAGTTAGGTCGCACTAGGCTATCTAGAAATTAGGTCAATCTCTTCACTTAAGGTGCCTCAACAAGAGGGTTAGGGTTTCATTGATGTGGAAAAAAATTTAAATGCAACTACAAATGCAACTGTAACTAAGCAAATCCTCCCAATCTATCTTCTAGCGGTTAGACTATCTAAATATAGTGTGGGCCCATAACCTGTTAGAAAAATAGGGGTGCTCGTTTCACCATAGACAATATAGCAATATTGTCACCAACCATAGGCGAAGGCCATCCCCAAGCACCTTAACCTTGATAGATAATAATTCTAGAATCAAACCCTATAACCAATAGCCAATCAATGTAGCATACCTCTCTCTTGAGCTAGCGCATAAGGCAGAAAATCCAAACCATAACCAAGAGAAATTCCAAGCCTAAAACCAAAAATACAAGTTCCAGTAGCTGCAACTACTCTTCAAACTTGCGCACTTACTAAATTTCTACAGTTGTGAGTTGTGTGTGTCCAAATGAGCTCTGACATCCTATATTTATACTGCTCTTTCTTAGTTTTTTTGGTTGACTTCTCTTTCTGGAGGCTAGAAACTCAATATTAGTTATTTTCTTTAGCCAACTTGTCTTTTAGGGTTATGTCCAAGGATTTTAGGGTTTCTCTTGCTTCCCAGAATATTATAGTCTTGTCAAGGTTACACGTGGAGGATAATACCTCCCGCAACTACCAAAATATCAACACTAGGAAGTAAAGGATTATATCGAATTGCCTTGAGAAAAGAACAAGAACCCGATGATACTGAAAAGAAATCCAAATGGGATAATAATAATGGTGAAGCACATGGACTATTGAGAATGTCCATCTCTCCTGATTTAAAGTTTCACCTTAAAGGAATTGATGATCCTGATGAATCTCAAGAAAATATTCAAGTTGTGTTTGGTTTGTTAGTTTCTTGTGTTGCAGTGTTTGCGGTTTCCAGACCAATGCCAACTAAATTCCCAAACTGTGGGAACTGTTTAATTTACCAATGAGATAAATGAGTATGTCAAGCTATAGAGGAACATTCAATGGATGAATTAAGTCACTAGATAATATAGAAAACAACCAGGGCAATTTTAGGCACACAACATCATAGAAAAACAACCTAGGGTGAGTTTAGACACCTGACATTAGAGAAAAATAAACTGGGGCGAGTTTAGACACTCAACATCAGAAAAAATGACTTCGGGCGAGTTTAGACACTCATCATCAGAGCAAACGACCTGGGGGCAAAGGAAAGACTCCCAACTAAAGAAAAATGACCCAACAATGATTAACTTTGACCAACTTCTCAGTTGGAAAATCCAAATTGTTGCAAATATTTGCAAACTTTGTCCCTTTTGCATAAATAATATGTGCAATAAAAATCTATATAGTCGGAAGAAAATGAAAATAATTTCTAGCTATGCATTAGCTACTTCTGTCTAAAAGTATCTAGAGTAAGAAATCCACTTTTTTATCAGAGTGCATAGTGGAAGCGGGATATAGGTGCAAGGAATTACAGGGACAAAATAATGAAGGTCCAATGACCTTAAAGTGTCAACAGAGAAATGCAACATTCCATGGGAGCAGATTGGTCTTGAGTGGATAGAACAAGGTTGCACATGGAATTACTTGATGAAGTGAAGAGGAGTATTCAAAAATTGAGAAAATCTAATGGACAACTAGAGGTAATAGAAAGGAATTCCATAATGGGAATGTTTACACTGATTGGAGGATACTATGCCATTAATAATATGGGATTATATAAACTACATCATTCCAATGTGTTGGAACATTCCGCAAGGTAAAGTTGGGACATGATTGCCTAAGTGGAGGAAATTTCCAATAGGACATATTGGTTGGAACTGCAATATGATCGAGTGGGACTTGGATGGAAAATATTCATGTTGGGGAATGCCAATGCACATATGATAATATAGAGAGCACACATGGTGGAAAAAATATAGAGAGATTCAAGGAAAACCACCTATAACAGAAAAGATGAAATAAATATGCATTGACGAGCATATTGGAAGTGGTGTAGAATGCACATAGGAAAGATAGAATGCATGTGCACTAGTACGTATGCTGAGAATGAATGATCGGTGTGTGTAGACATGCATTAGTGCATGCGATAATGCCTATACATGCAAATGATATGATTATAGACTAAGAGTAGTCTTTTGTTATGTATGAAATAAAGTTGTTATTATGATTGAAAATTGATAATGATGGATTTTTTATCCACAAAAGGTTTATAGAATGATTGAAGTTGTTGATGATCTTTCTACCGCATATGACAACCATTCATATAAAGACAAATGAGGATGGTAAAAATGTCGATCAAGAGGTTGGTGAAGGGAGCCTACGAGCTTCTATGAGATGTTAGTTGATCAGGTAGCATCAATTAATTTTATAACAACCATGCAAGTATGCATTCAGTTACTTATGATGCATAAATGGTGAAGGGAATCGAGCTAAGAATTCCCTTTATAAAAAAATAAGTATTTTAATGGATGTGTATTATGAGCAGGAAAATACATTGGATGTGGTAAAGTTAGAGGGCCTTGAATGTAAAAAAATTATTTAATGCTTGAAATTAAACAAAAATATGTGAAATTAATGGCATGTCATGTTATATTGGTTATAAGTTTGTAACAAAGGTAGTCAGGAGATATACTCTTGTTATAAAAGTGGATGCCAATAGAGCTATCCATGTGTGAGACCATGGTGTGGTTGGATATGGAAGGGTTATCATGTTATACAAGTGCTCAATGGTCTTCATACTTATAATAGATGTTTGTACTACAACCTCTTTGTCGACACTAAAGAGCACTAAAGGATTATATTCTCGGTGTTGTGTATGGATCAAAGAGGAAGGTATCCAAATAATTGAACAAGTAATGAGTAAGAGTATGAATGATGTGTCGAGGCATTGACTAGGCCTTCCAACTCACCATGGAGTAATACATGACATATATATGTGTTATTTTGAAACCAATGAAGGCATGCATCGAATAAATGTCGCCATGGGTATTGGCACATCGATTATCAGTAATGCTTGTTTGCATTATGAAAATATTGTAAATTTGTTCAACCTACATAGAATAGATCTAGCTAGCAAATGCCATACATAGTTTGCAGAGAAAATATGAGAAAAGAGAAGCAGTGGAGAAAGAATGGAAGAATTATCATTAACCAAATGAATGAATGATCATTTACACAAGATATACTTTGTATAATTCAACTAACACACACTGGAGGAGAGTCCAATGCACCATAGTGGTGGTATAAAGTGATATGGATACACACCAACAATTATGGGAGTAAATTTACACCTAGTCTAGTTTCTAAGGAAGTTACGGGAGTTAACTGCCACCTAGTCTAAGTTAACTAGTCTCTCAGTCTTTAGTTAACTAATTGAAATAGAGTAAAGTGAGGAGGAGATCAAGGAATCATGAGTAATGTTCTAGTTTGGAGATGATCCCAAGGACAATGCACATTAGTTGGTGATGATCCCAATGTTGCATGGTGATGATCCCAACATGTCATCTAGACTCCACTCAACTGATCAAACTGAAGTGTGAACTGAAGAGAATATTATCCTAGAGAAATATTCTCCCTAGAGTATAGGAGACTGAATAATGACTAGTAAACATAGGGAAAACCTTAGGAAAAAGAATTACTAGGTGTGTGTGAAGTATCTCCAACACCCACCCTGAACATCACTATGGTGAAAATAAAGAATGGTTTCCAACAATGAGGCCATGTTAGGTAGCCAAATACAAAAAATTCACTAAAATAAACAAGGAAAGAGGGAAAACCTCATGGGAAACCCCCCCCCTCAAAGTATAATGTATGGTAAAAGAAGAACTGAAAATTGTTAGGCAACTGTGTCCTTCACTCCAAGATGACTGCGCAAAGAATGGAAATTTTTCTTAGTGAAGGTCTTGGTGAAGATGTCTGCAGTCTGTTATGCTGAAGGAAAAAACTATGGGTCGATGATTCCCTTGTGTACTAAGTCCCAGATGCAGTGCATGTGGATATCGATGTGCTTCATCTGCTACATTTGAACTAGATCTCTGTAGAACTTTAGAGCACTCTGGTTGTCACACCAGATGACGATCGGCCGGTGAAACTGAATGCCCAACTCAGTCAGAAAATGTTGTAGCCACATAGCTTGAATGGTTATGTTAACTACCCCTATGTACTCTGCCTCAACTTCTTGCTCAACCAATAGATAGGCTCGAAACCAAGACTAAGTGAGTAACCAGATGTGGACTTGCGATCAACGTTATCTCCATCCCAGTCAGAATCATTGAACCCAATGAGGTCCAATGTAGAGTCTGTTGCATAGTGAATCCAAAAGGTGATGGTTCCCTATACGTATTGAATGATACACTTTGCAACCTTCCAATGTAGCTCATGTGGCTCTTGCATGAACCTAGAGACTGCTCCAATTTCATAGGATAGGTTTGGTCTAGAGTGTGTGAGATACAACAAGATCCCCACTAGCTACCTGTATAGTGTGTTTTCCACCAGTGGAGTGTCCCTGTCATCCTCAAGTTTGACTCTTGATAGGAAAGGATCCGAGGCAGACTTGCAGTCTGTCATGTGAAATATCTCAAGGAGATCTCATGCATACTTGGCCTGAGACAGTTTTATTTATGATGCATCCTGGTTGATATAGAATCTAAGAAAGAAATGTAGCAGACCCATGCCCGTCATCAAGAAACTGTCATGCAAAATTGTCTTGATTGAAACAATCGCTGAAGTCGAGAAACCGGTGATCAACAAATCATCAACATATAGAACTAGGAGTGGAAGTGAACCAATCGTCCTGAGTTTGTACACATCCGGGTTTGACTTACAACATACAAAGTTCTATGATAGTAGGTAGGAGTCCATCTTGGCATACCATACCCTCGGGGCCTGCTTGAGGCCATAAAGAGACTTCTTCAGTCGATAGACCAAAGATGAATACTGCATAAATCTCTGTGGTTGCTCCATATAGATATCCTCAGAGAGATATCCATGAAGAAATGCATTCTTCACATCCATCTGATGGACTTCCCAGCCTTTGGTTGCCGCAATGGCAAGTGCCAAACGTATGGAATCCATATTCACTACTGGAAAGAAGGTCTCATCATAGTCAATACCATACATCTGTTGAAAGCCTTTGGCAACTAGCCTAGATTTGTCTCTGCTAACCTATCCATCTGTTGTGCTCTTGGTCCTATAGACCCATATGCACTTGACAAGTTTCCTTCCTGCAGGAACGGGAACCATATCCCAAGTCTGGTTCTCAAGGAGGGAGTTGTACTCCTCCTGCATGGAGGATTCCCAAAAGGGATTTCTAGTAGCCTCACCATAGGATTGTCGATCTGAATACTGAACCAAAAAAATATTTTTCGGTGGCATCAGTTTAGTGGAAGTGAGCGCAAGAGGAGGATCCTCGAAATCATATCAAATCCTTCTACTATCAGTTGGATCCCCAACAAGATCCCCTGCATCCTAAAGAGTAGTCTTGGCCCACTTGGGCCTCAGCTCTGGCTTTGGATCTGCAACTACATCTGCATACACTGACTCTACATCTGACTATACTAACTCAGTGTATGAATCATCTGAATCCTCTGAATCAAAACTCTCATCTGAAGAAGAGTCGACATGTGCATTTTCATCATCTCTGACAAGTGGAAGATCAAAAGTGTCTACATGTGGCTGCTAAGGTACATGCGAGATACTTTCGTTGAATTGGACACTACACTCAATGATGAGTTGGTCTAAGGAGATATCAATGAGTTTGTATCCTTTCACATCGTCGGGGTATCCAACAAAGCTACACTCTATGCTCTGTGGATCAAATTCCTTCCTCTTCTAAAAGGGAATCCTGGCCCATTCACGAGAACCAAATATGCGGAAGTGGGTCACATCCAGTTTGAGGCCACTCCAAGCCTTGTAGGGGGTCTTATCCTTGAAATACGTATGGGGAGATATGTTTTGGATGTAGGTTATAAAATTAAGTGCTTCAGCCCATAATCTCTTTTGAAGTGACTTTCCATGTAGCATGAAAGATGCCATCTCTTTTAGAGATCTATTTTTCCACTCAGCAACTCCATTTTGTTGCAGAGTATAAGGAACCGAGTGTTGCAATTGAATCCTAGACTCATGACAAATATTATGTATCTTATGGTTGACATACTCTCCCCCGTTATTTTTTCAAAGGACTTTTATCTTCTTTTTTAATTGTGTCTCAACAAGGGATTTAAAATCTTTGAGGTGTTGAAAGACCTCTGATTTTTTCCTGAGAAAGAAAATCCATGTGAAGCATGATAAATCATCAAAAAAAATGAGAACATACCTCTCTTTATTGATTGATGGATGCGGAAAAAGGGCCCATGAGGTCACTATGGATCAGATCTAAAGGAAAGGAATCCTTCTGAGTCTTCCCTTTGTCGAATTTCTCTTAAGGGTGTTTTCCAAGAACACATCCCTCACAAATTACTTTGGAGAAGTGGATGTCAGGTAGACCATAAACCATTCCTTGTTGTCTAAGTTGTTGCATATATCTGAAATTTAAATGCTCGAACCTTTCGTGCCATATCCTACTACTTTCATCAGCATGGGTAAGCAGTAATGCAAAATCTGGTTCAATAAATTCAAAAAATGTGTAGAGTCTGGATTGATGATTTACCTCACCGGTAGAAAACCTGGAATTGGTTTGCATGTCATAGATATATAATGCATCAGGTGTGAATATGACTCTCTTTCCGGTGTTGGAGTTTGTCATCTGATATATGGAGATAATATTGATGGAAAGTTTGGAAACATGTAGCACATTCTCAAAGCTTTTGTTTGTGGAATAAGAGGACCTTTGCATGCATCCAATGAATATTAGACTTATTTTGTGGCTACCATGTGGTGTGATGCACCTGAATCTACGATCCAAGCATTGGGAGAGGAGTTGATGGAAATCAAACCATGGCTAGGATTTCCTTTCTTGGGGTTTTGATCTTCTAGCTTCTTCTTCTTGGCACCCTCGAGGATGAGATCTCCAAGGTTGTTTTGTTGAAGTATTTGGGCCATTTGATCTATCTATTTCTACATACATGCGGATTTTGGATGGAATCCTTTATGGCAGTACATGCATTTCTCCCCTTTTCTCCCCTTTCCACCTTTGGATCTGGAGGCATCATTGAAGGGTTTTGAGTACCCTTCCTTCTTTGGATTTTCATGTGCTTTCCTTTTGTCTTTGTCTTTAGATTTATGATTTTTATGACCACTACCATCTTCCACAATAATTTCATGTGACTTTGATTTTTCCCATGTTGATAAGCGTGTTCTGCTCTTGTGTCAAAGATTCAATAAAGACTTCAAGAGAGGGCATCTTCCAGGTGGCTCTAGAGGCAAGCCTAACTGAATGAAATGTGGATACAAACACTGAGGATTCTGGACCAAGTTTGGAGAGAATGGTGAGAACCATTTGTTTCTCCTCCTTAGATTTATCAACCCCACAAGCCTTGAGTTACGACAACAAATCCTTATATTTGGTAAATAAATCTTGGAGATTGTCGAATCTTTTTGGATCCAAAGTGAGAAATTCCACCTCAATCATGTATCCCCTCATCTCATCCTATTTTATAAAAATTCCTCCCATGGTGGTCCAGGATTCATTGGGGTTTTTACAGGAGGATATGTGAAAGAGGAGTTCAGGAGAAATGAGACTACAAATAGTTCCAAATGCTTCATCCATTTGATTCATATACTTGGATTTTTCTATGGCTAATGTGGGTTTGGTCTCTATGTCCATGATTAACCTGTATAATCCTCTGCCTTGAAGATGCACTATTATATTCTCCTTCCATGCAACAAAATTGTACAGTGTAAGAATGAATTCTTTTGGAAATTCCATTTTTTCGCTGTCTTCAATCTTTGGTACCTGCAAAATTAATCCGGTGTGTCTTTTTCCTAGAAATCTATCAGATCTGGTACCATGTAGATGTGTTGAACCTGCACAGAATAGATCTAGCTAGCAAATGACATACATAGTTTGCAAAGAAAATATGAGAAAAGAGAAGCAGGAGAGAAAGAATGGAAGAATTCTCATTAACCAAATGAATGAATGATAATTTACACATGATATACTATGTATAACTCAACTAATGTGCACTAGAGGAGAAGCCAATGCGCCATAGTGGTTTTCTAAAGTGATTTGGACACACACTAGCAGTTACAGGAGTAAACTACCACCTAGTCTAGTCTCTCAGGAAGTTATGGGAGTTAATTGCCACCTAGTCTAAGTTAACTAATCTCTCGGTCTTCAATTAACTGACTGAAATAGAGTGAAGTGAGGAGGATATGAGGAAATCATGAGTAATGTGATAGTCTGGTGAAGATCCCAAGAACAATGAGCATTAGTTGGTGATGATCCCAATGTTGCATGGTTATGATCCCAATGTGTTATCTAGACTCCACTCAACTAATCAAACTGAAGTGTGAACTGAAGAGAATATTCTCCTAGAGGAATATTCTCCCTAGACTATAGGAGACTGAATAATGACTAGTAAACATAGGGGAAACCTTAGGAAAAATAATTCCTAGGTGTGTGTGAAGTATCTTCAACAAAGATTGTTGTGATGATAATGCATATATAAGGAATGAAAATTGCATTCCATTTGATATGATTAACAACTGAATGGGATTGAATTTCTAGTTTATTGTAATTCTAAGTTCACTTCATGTGTTGTTGTAAATGTTGTAGTAAAAGGATAATGCGCATGAATACTGGCAATTTGTTTGACTCAATCAAAGTTGAGAAATATTGTAGGTAGAATAGTCTTAGATATGGAAATGGAGTAAGCCCATAAGGAAGACCAATACCCACAGTTGTAAGAGACGAGCATGATGAGAGGGAATCTCATACTTAGGGAAATTTGAATTTACTTATGAAACATATCTAAAAATAATAAGTGGAATTTCCATGATGATATTTCATGATGATTGTATGTAAATGATATAGATGAGATGATGATTGTTGAAGCTATAAATCTCAAGAAGAAGGCCATTGTTACAATACTAGAACCCTATGATTTCCGCAAGTTATTGGGTACAAACTACCGATGGGTATCTAGTATTGGATTGGCACTCTCCTTGCACATGAAAACGTTAGCAAATGATGGAATTCCCAAAGGAATGTGTCGTAGATAAAGTGGTGCCTAAGCCTAGAGGGTGAGTATAGCAAGGAAGAGGTAGCTTAAGAATGCATATGGAATTGTGGTTGGAATCATGAGGGTGTGTTAGAAAAAGGACAATGAGATGGATTCTTGCTTGTGGAAACTTTAAGAAGCACATGATAGTCATACAGATAAGTATTGATTTATGATTACAAACTTACTTTTGAATAAATATTATGTGATGGAGTTGAGAACTCCTATGGATAAGATAATTGTTGCATGCTAATGGATATAACATGTATATTGTCTCGATGGATGTATAGGAACAATAGAAGAATGAAGCCATGGAGGGAGTACTTGGAAAGAATAGCACCAGAAGGAAATGTAACTCAAGAACAAAGGCATGGAATAAGTAAAATACAGTGGACTTGTGACAACTTAAAAAAAGAAAAGTGGGAGCTGGAATATGTGATGTCAGAGGCATACTTGTGACTACTTTGAAATATTGAAGATTCCCTTATCACAGTTGGAGTTACTACAAGACATAGCTATGAGACTTCATGTTCGACCTATGTTGGAGCCCTGGAAGGGAAGTGGGACAACCTGAGGGACTGCGATGCAGATAAGGGGGAACACTTCCTTGGGTTGTGCAGGTTGAGGGCATGAGAGATTGTTGGTTGGAATTGTTGCAAGAGTTACTGAACTATGAAATCATTATGTATGTTTTAGGCTGGAGAGCCTCTATTGATTAAGGGTCCGAGATCCTAGCATTGTAATATGTATGTACACTTGTATTTATCATAAACAATGGGCCTATGGCCTGACCAATTCATCAATGATAATTTTTTTAATAAATGAATTTGCTTCTTTGTTATTTGGTTTTGTAGCTACTTCGGTTGCGTTGTTTATGGTTGTCAGACCAATGCCAACTAAGTTCCCAAACTGTGGGAACTAGTTAATTTACCAGTGAGAAGGATGTCCAACTATAAAGTAATGTTCGTTGGATAAATTAAGCCACCCAGTAATATAGAAAACAACTAGGGCGATTTAAGGCACATAACATCAAAGAAAAAAAACCTAGGGTGAGTTTAGACACCCGACATCGTAGAAAACAACCTAGGGCAAGTTTAGACACCCAACATGATCAGATAAAAATTACCTAGGGTGAGTTTAGAAACTCATCATCGAAGGAAACGCCTGAGGGAAAAGGGAAGATGACCAAATAAAGAAAAATGACCCAACAATGATTAACTTCGATCAGCTTCTCAGTTGGAAAATTCAGTTTGCTACAAATATTTTCCAACTTTGTCCCTTTTGCATAAATAATAGGTGCAAGAAAAATCTATCCAGTCCAAAGAAAATGAAAAGAATTGTTAGCTATGCATTAGCTACTTCTTCTAAAAGTATCTAGATAAATAAATCCACTTTGTTGTCAAACTATGCAATGAAAGTGGGATACAGGTGCAAGGAATTCCATGGATGGAATAATGAAGGTCCATACACCTTAAAGTGCCAATGGAGAAATACAACATCCCATGGGAGCAGGTTGGTATTGAGTAGAAAGAACATGGCTTCACACGAAGTTACTTGATTAAGTGAAAAGTAATATTCAGAAATTGAGAAAATCCAATGGAGAACTAGATCTAATGGAAAGGGATTCCATAATGAGAATGGTTAGATTGATTGGAGGATACTACGACATTAAAAATATGGGATGATATAAACTACATCATTCCAATGTGTTTGAAGGTTCCGACAAGGTAAAGTTGGGACATGATTACTTAAGTGGAGGCAATCTCCAATAGGACATATTGGTTGGAACTGCCAGATGGTCTAATGGGACCTGGATGGAAAATGTTCAAGTCAGGGAATGCTAGTGCACAGATGAGAATAGTGAAAGCATACATGGAAACAAGGATCTAAAGAGATTCAAGGACAACCACCTATAACAAAAGATATGGAATAAATATGGATTGAAGCGCATATTGAAAGTGGTGCAGAATGCACATAGCAAAGATAGAATGCATGTGCACTATTATGAATGTTGAGAAGGAATGATTGGTGCATGTAGGCATGCATTAGTGCATGTGAGAATGCCTAGAAATGCACATGACATGCTTATAGACTAAGATATTATGTGATATATGAAATAAATTTGTTATTATGATTGAAAGTTGATAATAATGAATTTTTTATCCATGAAAGGTTTATAGCATGGTTGAAGGTGTTGTTGATGTTTCCACCACATATGACAACCATTCATATAAATACAAATGAGGATAGTAAAAATATTGATCAATGGGTTAGTGAAGGGAGCCTATGCGTTTCTATGATATACCAATTGATCATGTAGCATCAATTAATTTGATAACAACCATGCAAGTATGCATTCAGTTACTTATGATGCATAAATGGGGAAGGGAATCAAGCTAAGTGTTCCCTTAGTAAAAAATTGAATATTTGAATGAATGTGTATTGTGAACATGACACTACACTGGATGTGGTAAAGGTAGAGGACCTTAATGTACACCATTTATTTTAATGCTTGAAATTCAATAAAAACATGTGAAATTCAATGGCATGTCATGTTATATTGGTTATGAGTTTGTAACCAGTGTAATCATGAGATATGCTCATGTTATAAAAATGGATGCCAATAGAGATAACCATGTGTGAGCCCGTGATGTGGTTGGATATGGAAGGGATATCATGCTATACAAGTTCTCAATGGTCTTCATACTTGTAATCGGTGTTTGGACTGCAACCTCTTTGCCAACACTGAAGAGCACGAAAGGATTATATTCTCGGTGTTGTGTATGGGTCAAAGAGGAAGGTATTCAAATGATTGAACAAGTATTGAGGAAAAGTATGGATGATGTGTCAATACATTGGCTATGCCTTCCAACTCACCATGGAGGAATACATGACATAGATATGTGGTATTTTGGAACCAATGTAAGGATTCATCGAGTAAATATGGTCATTTGTATTGGCACATTGGTTATTGGTAATGCTTGGTTGCATTATTAAAATCTTGGTGTGATGATAATGCATATAAGGAATGGCAGTTGCATTCAATTTGATATGATTAACAACTGAATGGGATTGAATTATTTTTCAATTGTAATTCTAAGATCATTTCATGTGTTGTTGTAAATGTTGCAATAAAAGGATAACGTGCATGAATACTAACAATTTGTTTGGTTGAATCAAAGTTAAGAAATATTGCAGGTAGAATGGTCTTCGATATGGAAATGGAGTAATCCCATAAGGAAGATCAATACCTACAACTGCAAGAGACAAACATGATGAGAGGGAATCTCATACTTGGGGAAATTCAAATTTCCTTATGAAACATATTTGAAATTAATAAGTGGAATTTCCATAATGATATCTCATGATGATTGTATGCACATGATATATATGATATGATGACTGTTGAAGCTGGAAATCTCAGGAAGAAGGCCATTGTTATGACACTA
>JASDQU010244169.1:105657-117684 GCA_032191745.1 Picea mariana | reverse complement strand
CCCATCCACCCACATCTATGAATGAAAAAGGCACTCCCCCTCTTCAGGATCTGTTGGTTCTTCTGGTTGAATTGTTGCAGTCACGACAATAGCAGTGGGATCTGTGTCGATGATTTGTCTTCTCCCATTATTTTATAAATTAGATTATGAATCAGGGTTTGACTCTTTTTCTTTGATATCGGCCACCAATGATTATTTTGAGTGACATCCATCAGTGTTGTGCCAGGGGATTTTGTGGAAATCACACCACTTTCCAGTGTCCTTCGTCTTTCTGTTACCCTTATTTTACTGTGGCTTGGACTAGTTTTTTGGAGGCTAGTTTTTAGGGTCGTATTTACCATAATTTGGTTGTTGCCTATTTGCATACCAAAACTCCCATTTATTCTGGTGCATAAATTTATGCTCGATTTTTACATCATATCGATAAGCAGTTCCCAGTGATGAGATATCCAGGAAATCCATTTCGGTTTGGATGCACCTATGCAGAGCCCCATGGTATTTCAGAACAAAATGTCGCTCGGAGTCTTTGATACCTAGCTTGGTACGTAAGGTATGGAAGGTGTTTTTGAACTCCGACACTATTTTTCCCCTCTCTTGTCATAGTGTGGTCCATCTCATTTACCGGTCGTCATAGTTACCAATGGGGTAATATTGTTCCTTGACTTCATCCACAAAAAATACCAAGTGGGCTCAGCCCCATATATTCTAGAATCCTCTGTAGAAATTTTCTCCTATTAATTTTCCCACCGATATTTGACATGGGGGAGAGCCTTAAGAAATGCGAAGTTGATCCTTTCCTTGTCGTAAAATTTGTGAACGGAGAAATAAATTTCTAGCTGATTTAACCAGAATCTATATCAGTATGACCTTCAAATATGGGAATATCAAAATTAACTTGTATATTGAAAGGAGAGGTGCCTCCAAAGGGGCTACTTGATGAATACGTTCTTGTTTCTTTCGGAAGGCGTTGAAGGATGTGGGAAAAATTCTCCATCATTTCGTCCCTCTATCACATGAGAGCTTGTTCAAGCAACAAATTAATATAATATTTTGCTTTGTCGTTTTTCTTTTCTTCCTTCGTGGAGGGTTTCTTGGGCGTGCGAGAGAGATTTTCCTCAAGAGAGAAAATATCGAGACCCAACTTGCTATACTCAGACCTCATCGGGGACATGCACTGAAAAATGATCAAGAGCATCCTACTCTGATACCACTAATCTGGATTATTTTTTGGCATGAAATGAGAGCGGAGATATAATCAAGAAATATATTGAGATATTGAAAGAGATACAATGATATAACAGAGATATATAAGATATATAAAAAGAGGCATAGATATACAATAATACACAATTTCTATTAATGAGTGAAACATACAGAACTATAAAATTACATAGTGAAAGACTTGCTATAATGGTGGCAGTTTATCTCTGAGAAGAGATGTGATGGCTACGCTCATTCACAAGAAGATGATTGTTACAATGAGGCTCCAAAGGAATTTTTAACATAAGTAAAATCCAAAACCCTAACCTCGGAAGATGAAAAGCAAACAATTTTGTGGACCTCGTTTTGGGTAGTTTGGTGTATCAACTTCCCGGGGGTGTAACTTTGGCATATGATCTTTGTTTGGAGCCACGATAGCTCATTGGAAAGGTATTGATGAGGAGATTCATTTTTTGGGATCAATAAAACCCTTTAGCTATTATTGAGGTGCCCTATCATGAAAAAATTCATTTAGGCCCTCAAAATGACCCCGAAAGTTTAGGACCCGAAAAACTGCTAAAAATAGTAAATTACCAACAAATTGTTTTGAGCCAGTTGGAATAGGTGGGTGGCCACCGATATCCACCTGGATCATTGAGAGGATTGAAAGGTTTAACCTTGATGGGAATGCAAGACCATCTCAATCAATGGGGAAACTTGGACCATCACATAAATGTCCAAAGTGGCTCACAAAGACACTTAAAAGTGTTTGTCCTGACGAGGTTGCAAAGACAAGAACCAAAATTTCAACAAGACAAGATGATGGAGGTGAAATAGATAATTAAAATTCAGGTGATGTCAATGATACACATGTTTCATATGAATGTGAATTGAATTTATCTACTAACTTTGAACCAACTTCCTTTGAAGAAGTTGTTTCTCATGATGAATGGAAAGAAGCCATGCAGAAGGAGTATGATTCTCTCATAAAAAATGGGACATGGAATTTGTTGGATCCTTCATTTGAAACCAAACCAATTGCCTTTAGGTGGTTCTACAAGAACAAGTAGAAATAATATGGCTCACTTGAAAAGCATAATATGAGGCTTGTGGACAAAGGATATGTACAGAAAGAAGACATAGACTATGAAGAGAATCAACCCCCCCACAAAACAAATGGGCTACCATTCATGCATTGTTGGCTTTGGCAGAACAAAATAGGTGGAAGATTCATCACATGGATGTGAAGAAGACCTTCATGAATGGACATTTGAAATAGAATGTCTACATGTCTCAACCAAAAATATTTGTTATGAAGGGTCAAGAACATAAGGTATGAAATATCATCAAGTCTTTGTGTGGCCTAAAGAAATCACCTCACATGGTATGAAAATCTAACTGAGTATATTTTGAAGATCAATTTCAAGCATTTTCATTTCGATGATACAAATTTGGTTGTCAAGAAATTTGTAAAAACTATTTTATATCTTGTCATGTATGTAGATGATCTTTTGATAACATGGAACAATGAATCATATATTTCATCCATAAAGAAACAATTGGAGAATGGTTTTGAGATGACAGACATGGGACATCCAATGTACATATTCATTTTACAAAATAAGTACATTGGAGAGTTGTTGAACAAATTTGGCATGACAGATTGTAATCCTCTCTCTACTCCAATGGACAAAAATTTGAAGCTAACATCAAAAGAAGGGAATGAATTTGAGGATGCAACTAAATATAGGCATCTTCTGGGGATTCTTATCTACCTTACTATTACCAGAATGTATATTTTACTTGCAATTGGGATCCTTTCTAGGTTCATGAAAAAACCTTGTGAAGGATATGAATGTGTTACAAAGAGAGTTCTAAGGTACTTGAAGAAAACTCAAGAATTTGGACTCAAAAACTCTAAGGTGGAGGACTTCAAACTAGTTGTACATATAGATTCAAACTTTGACAGGGATAAGGATAATGGATTGTCTACTTCATAATACCTCATGAGTCTTGGATCAACATCTATCTCTTGAAGATCATGCAAAGAACCAAAAGATTCCACTATAGAGGAAAAATATGTGGTTGTTGGAGAGGAAAAAAAGGATATTGTCTGGATCAAGAAGATACTAAAGGATTTGCAGGAGAAATAGATGAATTCTACTCCACTTTTATTTGATAACACTTTTGCAATCAAGTTGGCCAAAATCCTAGATTCCATGATCAAACCAAGAAAATCAACATGAAGTACCATATGATTCAACATAATGTAGAGGCCAAGAACATCCAGCTGATACATTGTTCCAAAAGTGATCAAACTGTAGACATCTTCACCAAAGTTCTTGGAAGACTAAATTTTGAAAAGTTCAAAAAGTTGCTTGGACTTACAAGCACCCCTTCAGATTAAAGGGATAATGTTAGTGATATGGATTGTATAGAGAACAAAATAAAAGGAAGGAATATGAATGGAATCACACACAAAAATATTGCAAAGAACACAGTAATACAATGAAACCCAAATTATATTAATGAATGAAATAGGAAAAGACTACAAAATGAAAAACAATGCAAACTAGCTAGAATGGTGGTAGCTTATCTCTGAAGAGAGGTGTCGTTTACACTCATTTACAAGAATTCATTAGAAGAGGGTGAAATGTTCTTTTAACATTAGTACTAAATCCTAAAAGGAAAAATCCATAAAGATACAAAACCCTAACTCTAGGAGATGAAGCACCAAAAGGATTGCGGGCCTCGAGGTGGCTAGTTGCTACGACAACTTCCCATGGGTGCAATGTATCCATACAATCTCCATTTGGGATGAAAATGGCTCATTGGAAAGATATAAATAATAATTACAATTCTTGGCAAGCCTAGGAATTCCATGGTTGGTCCAGGCCCCCTAATGAATAGAAAGCATCGTTTAAGGCCTCAAAACAACCCCAGAAGTTTAGGACCTGAAAAACTATAGATTAAAAAAGTAACAAGATGGAGAACTGTGTCGATTCAATGGAAGAGGTGGGTGGAAACCAATTTTCATCTAAATTATTCCTCCCCCCTTAGGAAGCAATGGTCCCCATTGCGTCAAGATCCCTCATTAGATGGGGAAACTTTTGTTGAATTTGACTCTTAGTGAGCCACTTGCCTTGGTGAAGAATTTTCCCTACTTTGAAAACCTAATAGAGTTGTATGTTCTACTAGTGGGTTCCTTTCATCTTAGTGTCCATGATCTGATCCATTGTAGCCTTCTTAATGCAGTCAGAATTGAGTTCTACACAGGACAAATTCTCAGCCACCTCTGAAGTGTCCAATAACGGTGGAAAATATGGTCGAAGAAAATCCACATTAAATATTAGGTACACGCCAAGGAAAGGGGGAATACTCAATTCAAAAGTATTCTCACCCATATCATTTGTTATGGTGTAAGGCCCATTTCGAAGTGGTTTTTTTCTGCAAATGCAACCACACCTTATCACCAACCTAAAACTTGTGTGGAACCCAACGTTGGTCATGTTGTTGATTGTACTTGGCATTGGCTTTCCTGGAAAGGGATATGGCCAATAGAGATGTGGAGGGATATTTTGTAGCTATTTTGAACATATGGAAGTCTCTCATCCCATGTACATGTATGCTTGGAGTTGTACATGCGTAGGATATGCACAATCATCCTATTGACCACTTCTATTTTTCCATCTGTTTGGGGGTGGAAGGAAGTCGATTTGGCCATCTTGGTGTTCATCAGAGACCATAGGAAGGACCAGAAGGTACTAAGGAACCTATTATTCGTATGTGAAATAATGGCTCGTGGTAGCCCAAAATGAACCCAAACACACTTAAACAATATCTTAGTAGTGGATTTGATTGTGATACTCTTCTTACATAGTGCCAAAATGGACATATTAGAGATTCAATTGACAACCACAAAGAAAAAATAATTACCATGCTTGGTGGAGGGAAAAAATGCCATGTAATCCATGGATACTTGACTCACAGGGCTTGTCTAGGGAAGGTAAAGGAGTGTACAAACCCTACTACTTAATTATGAGTTTAGCAATGGCATAGGAAATGCACGATCTAATATGCTTGTTGACATCTTGTTGGAGTTTGGGCCAATAGAAATACTTATGCAGTATTACTATTATCTTCTCCAAACCGAAGTGACTTGCTACCCAACTGTAATGTGCCACCCAAATTATATTTTCACGCTCACTTGAAAATATCACAAAAGTGCATCCTTGATATGAAAGTCTTGAAATTGTTTACCCTTGCCCGGTGTCTTATATGTAGCAGTGAAGTAAGGGTCCTTTTCATGAAATTGGGGCCACCAAGAGGTCTCGTGACCATAGAAGTTAATAACTATGGTTAGCATCACAACCAGAGGCTAGTTAACGCAATATGCTACATGGTTTGGTTGCCACATTTCTTGTACTTAATGTTCAAGTGGAATTGTTGCAAGTATGTGGACCACATTTGATGGAAATCATTCTATAAATTTCCTTGTGTCTGTGTGAATTACAAAGGCTTGTGATCTATGTGGATGATTGTTTTGTTTCCTAGAATATAATGCTTCCATTGTTGGCAGGTCTGCATAATGGAGTACATCTCCTTGTCATAGATGGGATACCTATGAACAGTATTAGAGACTGTCTCATTGTGATAGGCCACTGGATGTCCATGTTGAGTGAGGATTGCACTGATAGCATGATAGCATAGATGATCCGGGTGGATATAGGTGGCCATCCACCTATTCCACTAGCTCGAAAAATAATTTTCCAACTTGGCATTTTTTCAACAGTTGTTTTGGGTTCCAAACTTCTAGGGCCGTTTTGAGGCCCTAAAGGACGTTTTTTGGGGATTTGGGGCCCAAGCGGTTGTCTAAGGAAATAGCCTAGTTCAGTCGAAAATCGTTTTTCTCAGTTAGACCTTTCCAACGATGTATTGAGCACCCCAAAAGGAGATCATATGAAAAATTTACACCCTTGGGAAGTTGACGTATGAACTACCCCCATTGGGACCCGTAAACCTTTTGGCTTTTCATCTTTCGGGGTTAGGGTTTTGGATTTTCCTTATGTTAAAAAGACCATTGGAGCGTCATTGTAACAATCATCTTCTTGTGAATGTGAGTAGCCGTCACATCTCTTCTCAGAGATAATCTACCACCATTCTAGCGAGTCTTTCACTCTGTATTTTTACAATCTTTGTACATTTCGCTCATTAATAGAAATTGTGTATTATTTTATTTCTTTGTTTCTGGGAATATATGTGTGTATTTCATTGCTTTCATTTCGTTCTAAAAAATAATCTGAATCAGTGGTATCAAAGCGGGTTGATCTTGATCATTTTTCAGTGCATGTCACTGACAAGGTCCAAGTATAGCAAGTTGGGTCTCAAGCTTGTCTCTCTTGAGGACAATCACTCTTGCATTCCCAAGAAACCCTCCATGGCGGAAGAAAATAAAAATGATGGAGCAGAAGATTCTATTAATTTTTTGCTTGAGCAAGCTCTCACGCGATAGAGGGACGAAATGATGGAGAATTTTTCCCACATCCTTCAATTTCTATCGATAATAGTTGACGCATCTTCATCAAGCGGCCACTCTGGAGGCACCTCACCTTTAAAGGCACAAGTTAATTTTTATATTCTTGTATTTGGAGGACAGATAGATGCAAATGCCCTTGAAAAATGGTTAAATCTACTAGAAGGTTATTTATTTGTTCATAATTTCTTCGACAGGGAAAATATCACCTTCACACTCCTTAAGGTTCTCCCCCATGTCAAACATTGGTGGGAAAATTACTGGGAGAAAAGTTCCACAGATGAATCTGCAATATATGGGGTCGAGCACACCTGGGATATTTTTGTGGATGCGGTCAAGGAAGAATATTACCCTATTGGAAACTATGATGACCAGTACATAAGATGGACCACATTGTGGGAAGAGAGGGGCCAAGAAGTGTCAGATTTCACCAATACCTTCCATACCTTGCGCACCAATCTGGGTATCAAAAACTCTGAGCGAAATCTAGTTCTGAAATACCGTGGGGATCTACACATATACATCCAAACTCAAATGGATTTTCTAGACATCTCATCGTTGGGTGCTTCTTATTGATATGTTGTTAAAATCGAGAAGAAATTTAAGCACCAAAACAAGCGGGAGTTCGTGTTTGCAAATCCACAACAACCAAAGTATGGTAAATATGGCCCTACAACCAGCCTTCAGAAAACCAGTCCAAGCCACAGGAAAATAAGGGTAATGGAAAGATGAAGAAGGACACTAGAAAATGGTACGATTTCCAGAAAATCCCTTGGAACAACATCGATGAATGTCGCTCAAAACAATTATTGGTAGTCGAGATAAAAGACAAGGATTCAAACCATGATTCATAATTAGATTCAGAAAATACTAGTAGAAGACAGATCATCGACGTAGACCCCACTGCTAATGTCACGACCACAACAATTCAACCATAAGAACCAACAGATCATGAAGAGGGGGAGTGCCTTTTTCATTCATAGATGTGAGTGAAGGGGATCCCGCTGCATTTTATTGTTGATAGCGGAAGCCAGAAGAACCTCATCTTAGCATAGATCATCAAACAGTTGGGATTGTCGACTACACCACACCCGCATCCATACAACATTGAGTGGCTTCACCAAGGATGAGATATTTGTGTCAACCAGTAGTGTCGCCTGTCCTATGGAATTCCACCCTTCAAGGATGAGGTATTATGTGATGTTGCCCCGTTGGATGTCTGTGATGTTCTCTTGGAGAAACCATATACGTGGAAGCGCCATGTTATCTATGAGTCTTGACCCCATAGTGTCATTGTTACTCTAGGGGGTCATCTCTACAGGATACCATAGGTATTTATTACTATTGTCCCACCTAAACAGTGTTGCAATGCAGTATCTCATACTACAAAATTCATCTTATTCACAGTATGTTCAAAAGGTGAACAAAAGAACACTGCAACCTCAGTCCAAGCACCTTCTGTCTAGTAGAAGTAGGTCAACAAGATTGAAGAAAAGCGCAAGGATTCCTTCTACACATAATCATCTCATGTATCCAGACTGGTTAAAAAGGTCCAACACTTCCAGCCACAAGTTCGTGACAGCCTTCAACAAGCTAAGTAGTGAAAATTCTCCAGCAAGGAAAGCAGATCACCAAGATTCAGATTAGCAAACGCTTCCCCCTCTCCCCTAGGAGCTCAACGCAACGGAGACCATTTCTTCCTAAGGAGGAAGGATTTATCCAAGTGGATATCAGTGGCTACCCACCTATTCCATTGGCTCAAAAAATAGTTTTCCACCTTGCCATTTTTTCAGTAGTTTTTCGAGTTCCAAACTTCTGGGGTCGTTTTGAGGCCCTAAACGACGTTTTTTGGGGATTTGGGGCCCAAATGTCTATAGGAGAAACTAAACTAAGATAGTTGAAAATTGTTCTTCTCGGTTAGACCTTTCCAATGGTGTATCGAGCGCCCCAAATGGATATTGTATGCAAAAGTTACGCCCACGGGAAGGTGACGTATCAACTACCCCATCGGGGTCCGCAAACCTTTTGGATTTTCATCTTCCAGGGTTAGGGTTTTAGATTTTCCTTATGTTAAAAATGCCTTTGGAGCCTCACTGTAACAATCATCTTCTTATGAATGCGAGTAACCGTCACATCTCTTCTCAAAGATAAGCTACCACCATTCTAGTGAGTCTTTCACTATGTATTTTTACAGTCTTTATACATTTCGCTCATTAATAGAAATTGTGTATTACTGTATTTCTCTATTTCTGGAAATATTTATGTGTATTTCATTGTAACATCTATGCTTTCATTTTGTTCTCAAAAATAATATGGATCAACAGATGAAGGCATCTATCTCAATCTTAAATAACTATTGCAAGGTTTTGCAGAGTGAGGAATGGTGTCAAGCAAAGGTAGCATTTCAAATCCTTGAATTGTGTATGTTGTGACTCAGACCAGGAAAACTTGGCTTTATATCTATCCTTGGTCATTTGGCTTAATGACCAAGTGATGTGAGAGAACCCCAATAGGAATAGATGGTAGAAGTTAGCCAGGCTCAAGATACTAAATTCTTTGCATGCCAAATGAGCGTTTCTCTAGATTGGCATATCACTTGTGTTTTCACAGTGTACTCAAGATCTATTAAATATGTTGCAAATGTTCTACCCAATTTTTTTTTAAGATGAGGATGTCATCCAAATATATGACCACAAAATAATTTTTGAATGGATGCAAGATGTCATCCATCATCCTCATGAACGTTTTCATAGAATTATTCAATCCAAAAGGCATGACCAACCACTCAAAAAGGCCTTCTTTAGACTTGAAGGTGGTCTTCCAAACATTAGTTTGTTCAATCAGAACTTAGTGGTACCCTGACTTTAGATCAATCTTACTAAATAACTTAGCACCCTTAAGTTGATCAAGAAGATCATCAATCAATGGGATCGAGTATATGTTCTTAACAATGATTTTGTTTAGGGATCTGTAATCAATACATAGTCAACATATCCTGTCATTCTTCTACAACAATACAATTGGGACCCTACAAGGTGAGGAGCTTGGTTGAATTTTTCCCTTTTGGATGAGATCATGAATTTAATGTTTTATTTCCCCATTCTCCATAAGAGAGCATGTGTATATTTATCCATTAGATAAAGGAGCACCAGGTATTAAGTCAATTGAATATTTGACTTGGCAGTGAAGAGGCACCCCTGCAGATGAATCAAACATATAAATTCCTCTACAATATTGTTCACATACTTCTATTGTGTAAAGAGGCCCCATGATGAGGTGGTGGTGATCACAATGACCTTATTCTTACCTTCTGACTGAACCATGAAGAGGAAAAAGAAAATTGGTCTGAGAGATTCCCTTTCAACACTATTTTGTCAAGATCAAGGAAACTATAATAGTCAAAACTACCTCTGGTACATTCTAGAGATGGACTCTCAAAGTAACAATGACACTACAAAGCTTGGACTCATAAACACCATGATGTTTCCACATATAGGTTTGTCCTAAAATAACATCACAAACTTTAAGTGGAGTAACATCACACATTACCTAATCTTTGAAGGGCTTGATGTCGTAGGACAAACAAAATTGTTGGTTGATGTGAAGGTCTTATCCTCAACTCAACCAACTGATGGTGTATGTTTAGGGGTGTGGTGTTGATGACAACTTCAATATCTTGATGACCTCAGTCAAGATCAAGTTATTTTGGCTATCGTTGTCAACAATGAAATGTAGCGGAGTCCCCTTCTCCCACATCTATGAATGGAAGAGGCACTTCCCCTCCTCAAGCTCCTTTGACTCTTCTAGTTGGATCTTTGCAATTGCAATGGTAGCACTGGGTTCTACGTCAATAATCCACTTTCCTTATCCTACTCTGAATTGTTGTCTAAGCTAGCTTATGATTCTTTTTATTTTAGTTCGGACAACAATTATTGTTTTAAGTGACATTTATCAGTGTTGTGATAAGGGATTTTGTGGAACTCACACCACTTTCCAGTGTCCTTCGACTTACCACTACCCTTGTTTTCTTGTGGCTTGGATTAGTTTCCTTGAGGTTATCTCTCCTTGCTTTGTCCTTTGTTCTGTGAGTTAGGGCCACCTTTACCATATTTTTGTTGCGATGGATTTGTAGACCCAAACTCTCACTTATTCCTCTTCTTATTTTTTTTCTCAATTTTGACAACATATCGATAAACAACTCCCAATGAGGAGATGTCCAAGAAATCCATCTCTATTTGGATGTACATGTGTAGACAACTACAGTACTTCAAAACCAAGTTTTGCTCAGGGTCCTTGATACCCAAATTTGATTGTAAAGTATGGAATATATTGGTGTACTTTGACACCATCTAATCTCTCTCATGATGTAGAGTTGTCCATCTTGTGTACTGGTCATCATAGTTTCAAACTAGGTATAATTCCTCCTTAAGGGCATCAACAAAGGTCGCTCAATTGGGTTATGTCATAAAGTTGTACACTCATCTCCATTTTGTCTCTCCCAGTAACTTTCCCACTAAACTTTGACATGTGGAATGGATTTAAGGAGTGCAAAGGTCATCTTTTCGATGTTAGAAAAATTTTGAACAAATTAATAACCCTCTAACATATTTAACTATTTCTCCAAAGCATCTGCATCTATATGGCCTTCAAATTAATGAATATCAAAGTAAATGTGTACCTTAAAGGGTGTTGCACATCCAAAATGGTTGATTATTGAAGGTGCATCAACCACCGTTAGCATTCGTCGAAGGATCTGGGTGAAATTATCCATCATTTTATTTCTCTGTCATGTGAGGGCTTCCTCAAGCAACAACTTGAAAGGATCTCCTACTCCATCATCTCTTTTTTCTTCTACCATGGGAAGCCACTTGGGTTGGTGAGATTAATCTTTCCCAAGTGAAATTAGCTCGAAACCCAACTCTTTATACATTGACCTCATCAGGAACATGCACTAAGAAACAACAAAGACTAGATTTCTCTGATACCACTGATCTAGATTGTATAGAGAATGAAATGAAAAGAAAGAATATGAATGGAAACACAGAAACACAATCATTGTAAAGAGCACAATAATACAGTGAAACCCAAATTCTATTAATGAATGAAATAAGAAAAAACTACAAAATGTAAAGCAATACAAACTAACTAAAATGGTAGTAGCATATGTTTGAAGAAAAAAATGTTGACTACACTCATTAGCAAGAAGACATTACAATAAGTCAAAATGGAATTTTAACATAAAGTACTAAACCCTAAGAATTAAAAACTCTAAAGATCCAAAATCCTAACTTTAA
>JASDQU010244169.1:82000-94788 GCA_032191745.1 Picea mariana | reverse complement strand
CTATTGAATTTGGCCCCGGGTGAGCCACTTGCCTTGGTGTCGGAGTTGCCCTGCTTTGACGACTTGATAAAGATGGATCCTTTGTTGTCGAGTGACCTTGATCTGTGTGTCCACAATATGATCACTATAATCATGTTGCATGCAGTCAGGGTTGATCTCTATTGGTTTCAACTGCGATGTTATCTCTGAGGTGTCCAATAATGGTGGGAAATATGGAGAGCCACGTTGAAGACTCGATGCAAACCAATGAAGGGGGGAATGTTGAGCTCAAAAGCATTGTCACCCACAATTTTGGTGATGGTGTACGACACATAATGGAGTGGATGAAGCTTCTAATGGGGCCCTGTAAGGTGTTCTTTCTGCAAATGCAACCAAACTTTGTCTCCCACCTGAAACTTATGTGGCACCCGATGTTGATCATGGTGTTGCTTGTACTTGGAATTAGACTTCTGTAAAATATCTTGAACCTGTTGGCAGATGTGTTGGATCCACTCAATGAATAGGGTGGCTTTGTCATCTTCTGGTGGATCAAGGGATGAGTCGGTCAAGGTGGTCGCCAAGGGTAGTGCAACATCCATGGGGCCCAATGGTTGGAATCCCAACCCCACCTGAAAGGGGTTGTGGCCAGTTGAGCTATGCAGGGCTCTGTTGTAGATATGTTGGACATATGGAAGAATCTCATCCCATGTGCAGGGGTGTTTTGAATTGTACATGCGCAGGATATGTATGACTATCCAATTGACGACCTCAATTTGGCCATCTGTCTGGGGGAGGAAGGTAGTGGATTTGGTGAGCTTGGTATCCAGTAGTGACCAGAGGCTCAACCAGAATGAGTTGAGGAACCGACTATCACGGTCTGAGATAATGGTTTGTGGGATCCAAAAATGTACCCATACTCGTTCAAGGAAAAGCTTGGCAGTGGCTTCTACTGTGATGTTATTCTTGCAGGTGGCTAGAATCGCCATCTTGGAAAAGCAATCAACAACCACAAAAACACAGTCATTTCCCTTCTTGATGGATGGGAGGCTCGACATGTAGTCCATTAAGATGGATTCCCACAGCCTGTTAGGAGTAGGCAGAGGGGTGTACAAGCTATGTTTCTTAGTAGTTGGTTTGGAAATAGCATAGGCGGTGCAGGACCCAATATACTTGTTGACATCCTGTCGAAGTTTCATCCAGTAGAAATTTTTATGCAACACTGCCACTGTCTTTTCGACTCCAAAGTGTACTGCCACCTGACTATAGTGAGCTTCCCAAATCATCTTCGCGTGCTAGCTTGATGGAACACAGAGATGGCCCAGACGACACAACAGCCTGTCCTGAAGATGGAAATTAGAGACCATTGAATTGGCACCCAACATTTGGTAGGTGGTGGAGAAGTCAGGGCTTGTCTCGTAGAGGTGGGGCCATTCAGAGGTCTCGTGGCCGCAAGAGTCTAGCACCGTCGTGAGTGTTGTGACTGGAGGTCGGTTGAGGCAGTCAGAAACTCAGTTGGTACTTCATGTTTTATACTTGATGTTGAGGTGGAACTGTTGTAAGTACGTTGACCACTTCTGATGGCGCTCATTTTGCAATTTTCCTTGGGTCTGCATGAATTGTAGTGGCTTGTGATCAGTGTGGATGAATGTCTCCTTCCCAAGAATGTAATGTCTCCACTGGCGGTAGGCTTGCACAATGGAGTACATTTCTTTGTTGTAAGTAGGGTACTTACAAGCAGCATCTGATAGTGTCTCATTATGATATGCCATGAGGTGGACGTGTTGAGTGAGAACGACACCCACAGCATAGTCTGAAGCATCTATCTCGATCTCAAAGGGATGTTGCAGGTCCGGTAATAAAAGTACCAGGGATGAGCACAAACGCTTCTTCAAGTCATCGAAGGCTTCTTGTTGGGACAAGCCCCACACAAATTTTGCCTTACCTCCACCCCTGGTTACTTGGTTGAGGTCCCATGCGATATGAGAGAATCCCAGCATGAACCTATAATAGAAATTGGCGAGGCCCAAGAAGCTATGAAGTTCAGTGAGTGTGGTTGGGATTGGTCAGTCACGGATGACCTACATTTTGGCTGGATCCACATGCACACCATGTTGATCAATGATGTAGCTTAAGTCATGGACCTTGTCCATGTCGAACGAGCATTTTTCCAAGTTTGCATGTAGTTTGTGTTGTCACAGGGTGTGAAAAACCTGTTGAACATGTTGCAAGTGTTCCGCCCAAGTCTTGTTGTAGATGAGGATGTCATCCAGATAAACCACTACAAAAGTATTGGTGAAAGGTCATAGGATATCTTCCATCATCCTCATAAAATTTTTTGGAGCATTTTTCAAACCAAAGGGCATGACCAACCATTCAAAAAGACCTTATTTTGATTTCAACGCAGTCTTCCATACATCTGTTTGTTCTATTGGGACCTAGTGGTAGCCAGACTTCAGATCAATCTTACTGAATTATTTCGCCTCTGTGAGCTGATCAAGGAGGTAGTTGATTCGGGGAATCAAGTATCGGTTTTAGACTGTGATTTTATTCAGGGCTCGGTAATCAATGTAGAGTCAGCAGGTCCCATCTTTCTTCTGCACCAGCACGATTGGTATCCCATAAGGCGATGAGTTGGGATGGATGTGCCCCTTGTGGAGCAGTTCTTGGATCTGCCTCTTGATCTCCTCATTTTCTAACAGAGAGCGACAGTAGACTGGCCCATTGCGTAGCGGTGCACCTGTGGTCAGATCAATGGGATGCTTGACTTGGTAGTGCAGAGATACCCCGGTAGGAGAGGAGAAGATATCTGAGTATTCTTCGATGACCTTATCCACTTACTTCTGTTGTGTGGAGAGATTGGTCGCAGAGGCCCTGGATGTGGCTGCGATCTTTCTCTCACTGTGAGAGTGAATCACAAAGAAGACAAATTTCCAAGTTTGAGAGATGACCTTCTTGCATTGCTTGGCAGAGATCAAGGAAATAGCACTAGGAGGGACTGCCTCAGGTATCCTATACAATTTCATGTTCAAAGTAATAATAACACTACGAGGCCTAGACTCATATACAACATGACGTTTCCATAAATAAGGTTAGCCCAAAAGAACATTACAAACTTCGAGAGGAGAAAAATCACACAATACCTCATCTTTGAAGGGCTTGATGTCGTACGACAGTCGACATTGTTGGCTGATGCGGAGATTGCTTCCTTGGCAGAGCCATCCAATGGTGTAGGTTTATGGGTGTGGTGTTGTCAGTAGGGCCAACCGCTTGACGACCTCTGTTGAGATGAGGTTCTTCTGGCTACCGCTATCGATGATGAAATGAAACGGGGTGCCTTTTACCCACATCTGTGAATGGAAGAGGCCCTCTCCTTCTTCTGACTCATCTGGTTCACTAGGCTGGATCTTGGCGGTAGAAACGGTGGCACTAGGTTCTGCATCAATGATTTGTCTTCCCCTTTCTAGTTTTGACTCAAATTCATAACCTGTATCTGATTCATAGGATTGCACTTTGGCCACCAGTGACTGCTTTGAGAGGCAGTCAAAAGTGTTATGCCAAGGGCTCTTATGGAACTTGCACCACTTCCCGGTATCTTTCTTTGTCTTTTTGGTGTCCTTCTTTGCTTGCAGCTTCGACTGGTTTTCCTAATATTTTCCATATTTTCTCTGTCCTTTGTTCTGTGGGTTGGGGCCGCACTTTCCTGGCTTTTGTTGTGTGGGGTTCCCAAGCCCAAATTGTCGCGCATTTTGTTTGATATTCTACTCTATTTTGACAGCATATTGGTAGGTTGTGCCCAAGGACGAGATGTCAAAAAATTCCATTTCAGTCTCGATGTATCTATGTAGAGCACTTCAATACTTGAGCACTAGATGTTTCTCTAAATATTTGATACCCATATTGGTGCGCAAGGTATGGAAGATATTTGTGAACTCTGGCACTGCTTGATCTCTTTCTTGCCGCACTGTGTTCCATTTGGTATACAAGTCGTCATAGCTTTCGAAAGGGTAGTATTGTTCCTTAATAGCATCCCTGAAGGATTCCCAGGTGGTCGCGACTATAAATAATGAGGGTTCCTCTGTTTCCTTTTGCTCACAGAAAGTTTCCCACCAACCTTTTACATGGGGAACGACTTTGAGGAAGGTAAAAGTAATATTTTCACTATTCGAAAAGTTATGGACAAAAAAATACCCTTCTAGTAGATTCAACCACTTGTATACAACATATGTGTCTATCTGACCTTCAAATATAGGAATATTGAAGTTGATTTTTACCTTGAAGGGGGCGGCGCCTCCACTCGAGGAAGATGCGTCGCATGTTGGTAGTCATCGAAGGATTTGCACGAAACTATCCATCATCTCGTTCCTCTATTGTGTGAGGGATTCCTCAAGCAAAATTTTGAAAGGATCTCATGTCCCGTCATCTTTATTTTCTCCTGCCATGAGAGGTCGCTTGGGCATGCGAGAGATTTTGTCCTCAAGAGAAACAAGCTCGAGACCCAATTCTTTGTACCCTGACCTCGTTGGGGACATGCATTAAGATGACAAGGAGAAGACCACTCTGATACCACTAATCCGAATTTTATGAGTAGAACGAAATGAATACAGATTATTAAAAGATGCTTACACAGAATAACAAAGATACAGTAAAATTGGTTTTCTATTCAATAAGGAAATAAGCTAAAACTATAAAATGCAACAGAAAACAAGCTTGTTGGAATGGTGGTGGCTTATCTCTGAGAAGAGATGTGACAGTTATGCTCATTCGCAAGATGATGGTTACAGAGGCTCTGAAGGCATTTTACAATAAATAGGAATTTCAAAAACCCTAGACATCCAAAAACCTAACCCTAGGAGATGAAGCGCCAAAAGTCATGTGGGCCCCGTTTGGGTAATTTAGTACATCAACTTCCCAGGGTCATAAATTTTGCATAGGATCTCTTTTTTAGGCGCCCGATAGCCCGTTGGAAAGGTCTAACCGAGAAGAAATTTTTTTGACTGGCCCAAGTGATTACCTATAGCAAACACATGGGACCCAAATCCCCAAAAAACATTGTTTAGGGCCTCAAAACGGCCCTGGAAGTTTAGAACCCAAAAAACTGCCGAAAAACTACCAAGGTGGAAAGTTGTTTTTCAAGCCAGTGGAATAGGTGGGTGGCCACCGATATCCACTTGGATCACCTAATCCAAGCCAAACAATCTCAAATAAGGTGTTTTTCCATCCACTATTTCTATCACTTTGAAATCAGCTTTAGTGCGCACACCATCCAGATCTACTATCACACCCTTTAGCCTTCCAATTGGCAGAACCCTATGTTGATTTGCTAGTTTCAGTTGAACAGGAGAATATCCTAATGTGGGCTCTCCCATACATTTCCATGTCTTCTTGGGTAGTACATTCACCTCAGAGCCTAAATCTTGTATAATGTCCCCCATATTGAAATCTCCAATGTTAGCATTTAATCTGAATTCCCTGCTTGTCCTTCTTCTTGTATGAAGGTGATTGATTGTTTTCTATTCTAATTTTCCCTCTACTTCTATGTTACATCTTTCTATAATATTTTGCAAAATTTTAATAGATGATTGGTCGTTTAATATCTTAACACAAGATTGCAGAAAAGCCTTTATGGTACTTACTTGTCCTAGAGGTTGTGCTTCATTAGTATGATTTAGCAATGAAGGCATCTCGTACGTTGGTACGTCCTGAGTATGTTGAGTAGTTAATGTAGATGCAATGTCTGGATTCAAGAATTCTTGTCTGGCTTGCTTGAATATCCCCTTTTCATTTTGCGCATCAAACTGATTATGTGGTTCAAAATTCTTTTTAACCCATTGTTGTTGTGTTGGATCTTGTCTTGCTATGGCATTTCCTATCTTAGATCCTCTACGCGTAACTATGTTGATATTCCTTCCATCATCCCTTGATTCTGCAGAAATCCATTGAACATTCTGATTGTTCTGATTCCTCTTTTCTTGGATCTTCCCCAATAGTGTCAGATAGTCTTATGTGTCATGGTTGCATGCGCGACAGTACATACATGTCACAGGTGGAAGTGGAATTTCTCTTGCATAATGCCCTAGTTTTTTATAGTTATGTCATACCACCGGTCCTCTACCTCTTCCAAAGCCTCCTCTACCTTGTCGTCCACCTCTATAGCCAACTCGATCTCCTCGCAATGCATTGTAGTGTGGCACCTGGTTATACTGCACAGGATTATATTGTGGTTGTACGGTATTGTACTACAGCTACGCAGTGTTATATTGTTGTGGCGCAATGTTTGGGGAAGCTTTCCCTGTCATCATCTCTGCCTACACCCTATAGGTGTCTGATGTTCTTTCCCTCATTAGCTCCATCGCCTTAGAATCTTTGTCATCATGGTCTAATGACTTGCAAAAGTTGCAATATTAACTCTTAGGTATTGTCTGGTATTTCTGCATCATTGGACAATGACTTACAGATATCACACCATATTCCTCCTCATGGAAAAGGGTTTGGCATTCATGTTTCCATGTATTGCACAAATGTTGGGCTTTCGTTCTTGTGGTGTCCTTCTGTCCTACATGTGGTACACCAAACAAATTCTCCTTTGTCCTTACTCATGTTCTGGTTTAATTGAAATGTTAAATTCTTCAGATCCTCTATTATTGGATACATATTATAATATTGGTTCTGTTCCAGTTGTAGGGCTGCTTGCAGAGCCTCTGCCTGGGTCTGAAACTTCTATTGTATCAAGGGGTATTTCAAATGTGGTAGAAATGAATTGACAAACAAATGCCTATGTTGCATGTCTGTCATGACATACTTTAGCTTTCCCTTTAATCATTTAAATCTCAAGTCAATCTCCCACACATATTCTCCTGGTTTTTGTTTGATCTCTATCATCTCATTCGTGTATTGATCCTCTAAGCTAGGCTTCTAGAATTCATTTATCAATAGCTTCTTGATATCCCCAATTGTCCTGGTTGTTCCTGGTGGACTGTTTGCAGCTAATCTCATGCACCAATCCAGTGTGTGGTCTCTTAGCATGATGGATAACTGTGCAAGTTTAGTGTCCTCATCTGTGATCTATTTGTCTTCCCAGATCTTTTCATAGATAAAAAAGTACTTCTCGGGGTCATCCGACACCTCTCCCTTGAATTCTGGTAACCTGATGGTGGGATCATGTCCTGACATTCTGAATGTTGAACTACTACCTCCATGTGGTGTATATCCTTGACTAGTGCTTCATGAATTGGATCCCCCAGTTATTTCTCCCAGTGTAGATGTACTTTCTGTCGCATTTCTTCCACTGAAATTCGGTTGTCTAAACGGTGGTGTTCTTTCTGGTGTATTATTCGCACATGGGTTTATGGGTTCCACACTGACATTGATATGGATAGGAGTTCTACCTCTGGTTTCTCCTCTTGGACCTCTTGTCTTTCTTTCATATGTCGTGCGCAGGATTTCCTCAGTGTGCTCCATAGCCTAGATATCCTCTACCTCTTCTTCATCACTTGCCAAAACTTCCCTCGCGGCTATGGCTCTCTTCTTATTATTCATCTTATATTGGTAGGGAACTCCACTGCGTGTTCTTCCGGTTGTTTCCATGATCTACTTTATTTGGTCTTCCTCCATCATTATTGGATCCAAGGACTCCTCCTTCTTTCCTTTATCCATTTCTTCCACCATCTCTTTGTTTATTGTCAATGCTTCCCCCCTTCCCCCATGCACGCAAGGAATTTTAGTTGTCTGGGGCCATTGTCATTACACCTTTGTTATACAGTAACATCTTAATGGAAGTATATAGTGATCTGATATACCTACCTCAAGGTCCCTTCAGGAAGTATTGCTCTACTTCGCTATAATACTTCACAATATCTACTACAAATTCTGTGATAAAGCCTGCAACAATGTTGTCTACTCGGAAATCTACTGCACGCGTAAATTTATTGTCAACTTGTTGTAACTGCGCGATCTCCATAGGATTCCACTCTAGTTGTCTGATCTTATTTGTAGGGTGGTTTTCTTTCAACCTCAATATCCACTCCTACAACACATGCATAAAATCACAGAAAAATAGTTCATGCACGTCATTGAATACGTACTTGTCCATATATTTGTGCGGTGTTAACTTCGGGTTTCTGTTATCTTTCTACGCAAACTCCAACTCTTTTGTTTTCAACCAACTCTCAATATCTGCCTTCATTGGGTTCCATGGTCTCAACATCCCCTTTTATATTCTCATTCTTTTAACGTTTTGTCACCAGATCTGACGTTATTTTTATGCTTCTTCAGCAGATCTTATTCACTCAATCCCATTATGTTCCAACCAGCAATGGAACCATTTGTTGGTTAATACTTTATCTACTCTGATATTACTTTCCTCTCATAAGTTAACCCAGGTTTAGATTTTAAAAGCTTCCAACAAAATCCCTCTAAAACTATCGGCCCCCCTGGTAACCAGAAGGCAGCGCAGTACACAGGGTGCATTGCTTAGTCTCACCCGAGATAGTTCTATGGATGGCTGCAATACTCAGGTGCTTGCAGCCTGGGAATAAGTGGGGATCTGTGATTGTACCCTTTGATCTTCATTTATTTAGTCTAACATATTGATTAATCAGTCACTCTTACTCATGCATGTGAAATATCATATCTAATTAATTCCTTCATTCATTTATTTAACATTTAATCATTAATTAGTAAAGGAAATACATAACATTCAGTCACATAACGCATTTTCTACTGTCGTTCACCCCCTCGTGGGCTACTTCCACAAAATATTTTGCTCTCAAGCTATTTTATTATGTCTCAACAATATATCGCGTTGCGTGCACGTACAGTCTTGGATCTTACAATCTCAACAGGCTCCTCGATCCCTGTGAGGCTGACTACATCGCACCAGGCTCCTTAGCCTGCGATCTAACCCTCACGATCAAGTTGCTCGACTATCCTCTAGCTCACCAGCATACAAAATGTTGCAGTTCTTACAAGCCTTACAACCTTTGAACTCTCTCAGCCTCTAGCCTTCCTCTCCCCCTCGCCCTAGACCTCCTAGGTACTACTTATGGATATTCTTGGCTTATGAGCCATTACAATCTCTTGCAAAAACCCTAACCCTAATGTAGTTAGGTTTCCCTTACATGCTTCCCTCACGTGTGTTGCTTTTCCTTCCAGCTGTCTTTTTCCCACTTCGTGTTTTTCTCTCAAAAAATAGTATTTTCCCCAAAATGGGCCTGCACCCAACAAACCCCCTACCAGAGAAGGACATGTGTCAGATCAATAAAAAGAAGTGCATGTGAAGAGAGTTCAAGATGACGGTTGAACTCAGAAGTTATGAGATGGATGGTGTCATGTTGGATCTAGGATATGACGTGAACATTTTTCTGAAGAAGTCATGGGAGTTAATGGGTAAATCGAATTTGGTATGGTTTCCCATTTAGCTTCGGTTGGAAAATCAATACAAAATCTATTCTATATGCAAACTGGAGCAAGTCGAAGTGAACAAAGAGTGTATGAAGACGAGGTATATTTTGAAGTGATAGAGATTATGGATGATTCTAATCCCTACCCTTCCCTACTTGGCATTGATTGGGCCTTCAACAACAATGTTGTGTTGAATCTAAAAAAGATACAAATGTCATTTGAGATAGATGCCATGCTTGTGATTACACCATTAGATCCAAATGAATGTGATAGGTACAACAAGCCCATGAATGAGGATGTCCAAAGCTTCGTTATTGAAAATATTTACCAGATCATGTGGCACAAGGAAGATTATATCAATCTGACTACAGATGTGGAACTGATTGGAATAGTGTGAATTTATATTATATTGATTCAGAGGATGCCATGGAGAGGTGGTAGCATAATCTCTATGAAATGTCTACAAGGAGATGTGCCCAAATTACCATTGAAGTGCACGAAGAGGGATTCAAGTCCTACCAATTCGATGGGACAGATTAGATGGATACCTTCATTTTCCGGATTTAGCATATTCTCGTACTCTATTGGTTACGTGCCCTCGATACAATGTTAATAGGGATACCCGTGTAGTGGTGGGAAGTGCATCGAGAGAATCTCCGTGAGTGGGAAATTTTGGAAGATTCGATAAGTGAAAGGTTTGGGTTGAGGGAAGATATACATCTACTTAACAAGATAGCAACTATAACAGTGAAAAGAACTCATAATACAACTACGCGAGCAAATTATCTAACAAGAAACACTTAATACCTACCATGGTCTACATCTCCAACGATTATGTAAAACTAACAATATAAACACTATGTAACAATTCCATAAACAACAATAACATAAGCATTCACATGTTAAACAATATATAAAAAAATATAAATCATCATAACCCATGCCCTACATATGCAACAAATATGCACTTCTACATCATATATAAATTAAAAAATATAACATAAACATCCACATGTTAAACAATATATAAAGAAATATAAATCGTCATAACCCATGCCCTACATATTCAGCAAATATGCACTTCTACATCATGTATAAATTAAAAAATACCATATTATGGTTTTAATTGTTATTAAAATAAAATAATTTTAATGAAAATCTGAATTCGAATTTATAACCAAGCTCTCGGCATTAAATAACCGCAGAACTCTGCGCATTAAATAACAGACGCGGTAAGAGCTCTAAGCAGGAGCTTCAAGCAAGAAAATTTCACCCAGTAAATAATAGTTGTAGTAAAAATAGTGGCTGGTGAATTTGGGCAAATGAAACGTTAATCACTCAGACGTGAAAATCAGCGAGCTATCCTAAATTTCAAATATGATTAAGTAAAAGTAAAAAAATAAACCTGTAAACACAACCATTAATTTATTGGGACGACTAAGAATATTCCAGCAATGTTTAATTTATCCATACAAAACTGAGTAAGCACTAAAAACATATTAAATGTGCCCATTATCAATAGGTATAAGCTTTCTGCGTAAATATATAGAACAGTTTAAAAAGTTATACACTCAATTATTAATTATGGATTTAAGATGGTGTGACATTACGGCATTGATCCAAGATACAGGCAGAACAGCTCCAGAACCAAACTATCGACTGACATGAAAGTATCAAAGTATGGATAAAGTGAAATATGGGATTGCAGAGCAAATCTACTTCTACATTTTGGCTTTTTTTCGTCGAAATCCAATCAACAAACAAAAATATCAGATCGGATCGTCGAAATCCAATCAACAAACAAAAATATTTCAAACCCTTATCGTATCGTCCCGCCTGGTATATGGCAAACCCTTATTACAGCTCTTTCAACTGGTCCTGGCAAATCCTTATTACAGCAATTGCTGGAGGACGTCCGCCTGGGATMTGGCAAACCCTTATTACAGCTCTTTCAACTGGTGCTGGAAAATCCTTATTACAGAAATTGCTGGAGGACGTCCCTAACGTCCTCGTTCCGCTTCACAAAAGTGCGGAGAATGGACATCACCCGACTCAGCTCACCATCGTCGGGGCGATGTTCGAAGTAGGAAGATATAGGCACCGCATTCTCCGGCTGCAGAAAATACGCGACGGGGCTGTTGTCCACAATAATCGTTTTGCTCATGTCCCGACCGAGTCGGGTCAGATCCTTCACATTCACAATCACTTTTTCATCCTCGTCCGAGAGCAACAACAGCTGGGTGCACTGGGGGTAGTAGAGGCGGTGCGTTATCAACGCGCCGTTCAAGTCCAGCCGGTCGAGTACAGCGTCGGCGTAGGTCCGAGAGGCAGCGGTGAAGATGACAACTTCGAAGAGCTTCGCAGCCCAATCCAGGAATTCGTCCACGCCGGGCCTCTTGAGCATATACATGACACCAGCATCATTAATGGCGTCAGCGGGGAATTCTAAGAGAAAATCGTAATAGGGTAGTGGGACAACGGAAGCATGGACTAATGTCTCGTCCAGGTCGAGGACCAGCGTCTTTCTGTCCTGATGTTCATCCAGCAACGGTGGCAGTAAGTATTCATCTCGTTGCCTAGTCGTGACGTTGCTCGGGCTTGCAGAAGCAACGTCTGCAGATGTAGGTGTTTCGTTGCTCTTCTTCGAGCTCATCGATGGACTGGTGTGTTCATCGTCGCCCTTAGGAGCCATCTCTGTTACAGAGTACTGTTGAAGCTGAGGGATTGGAGCCATCTCTGTTACTGAGTACTGTTGAAGCTGAGGGACTGGCTCAATTCTCTGGCTGGGAGTAAGTTTCTTTGGCGTTCTTACTCTTCTCCACAGTGAGCGATTGATGTTTGGAAATGTCCATTTATAGTTTTTGAAATGGAAGCGACTCAATTAAAGGACGCGGCGCAATCAAAAATAAATAAAAATTTAAGATTCATGGCCCTTTCATACCTTTTGAAAAATGGTGTTTTCGCGCTAATTTAGATATTGAAATTTCAAATTTAAATTTGATTTTTAAATATATATTTAAAATAAAATGCACGTTTNGAGAAAGTCGTAATGGGGTAGTGGAACAACGGAAGCATGGACTAATGTCTCGTCCAGGTCGAGGACCAGCGTCTTTCTGTCCTGATGTTCATCCAGCAACGGTGGCAGTAAGTATCCATCTCGTTGCCTAGTCGTGACGTTGCTCGGGCTTGCAGAAGCAACGTCTGCAGATGTAGGTGTTTCGTTGCTCTTCTTCGAGCTCATCGATGGACTGGTGTGTTCATCGTCGCCCTTAGGAGCCATCTCTGTTACAGAGTACTGTTGAATCTGAGGGACTGGCTGGACTCTCTGGCTGGGAGTAAGTTTCTTTGGCGTTCGTACTTTTCTCCACAGTGAGCGATTGATGTTTGGAAATGTCCATTTATAGTTTTTG
>JASDQU010244169.1:59954-71152 GCA_032191745.1 Picea mariana | reverse complement strand
AGTTTCAGGTGGGAGACAAAGTTTGGTTGCATTTGCAGAAAGAACACCTTACAGGGCCCCATTAGAAGCTTCATCCACTCCATTATGTGTCGTACACCATCACCAAAATTGTGGGTGACAATGCTTTTGAGCTCAACATTCCCCCCTTCATTGGTTTGCATCGAGTCTTCAACGTGGCTCTCCATATTTCCCACCATTATTGGACACCTCAGAGATAACATCGCAGTTGAAACCAATAGAGATCAACCCTGACTGCATGCAACATGATTATAGTGATCATATTGTGGACACACAGATCAAGGTCACTCGACAACAAAGGATCCATCTTTATCAAGTCGTCAAAGCAGGGCAACTCCGACACCAAGGCAAGTGGCTCACCCGGGGCCAAATTCAATAGAAATTTCCTCATATGATGGGGGAACTCAACACAATGGATACCATTTATTCCTAAGGAGGGATGATTGATCCAAGTGGATATCAGTGGCCACCCACCTATTCCACTTGCTCGAAAAACAATTTTCCACCTTGGCATTTTTTCAGTAGTTTTTCGGGTTCTAAACTTCCAGGGCCGTTTTGAGGCCCTAAACGATGTTTTTTGGGGATTTGGGCTCCATGTGATTATCAAAGGCATTGACTTGGGTCAATCGAAAATTGTTCTTCTCAGTTAGACCTTTCCAACGGGATATTGTGTGCTTAAAACGAAGATCGTATGCAAAAGTTATGACCCCAGGAAGTTGATGTAATAGCTTACCCAAACGGGGCCCACATGACTTTTGGCGCTTCATCTCCTAGGGTTAGGTTTTTGGATGTATAGGGTTTTTGACATTCCTGTTTATTGTAAAAGACATTCAAAGCCTCATTGTAACCATCTTCTTGCGAATGAGCGCAGCTGTCACATCTCTTCTCAGAGCTAAGCCACCACCATTCCAACAAGCTTGTTTTCCGCTACATTTTACAGTTTCAGCTTATTTCCTTATTGAATAGAAAACCAATTTTACTGTATCTCTGTTATTTTGTGTAAGCATATTTTAATAATATGTATTCATTTCATTTTGCTCATAAAATCCATATCATTGGGCATTTGATAATTAGGCCATAATCAATTCGAAGATGAGGAAGATGACATTCGAGTCAGGAGAATATAGAGTCATTGTGCCATTAGATCCATCATAAGGAGAAAGGTTTGTAGAACCCACTTGTTTAGACATGGAGGGAATCAACCAGTTATATATAACCACCGTGCGAGAAGAATATTATGTGAATCCAACTGCAGATGGGGTACTCAGTTGGAGAAGTATCACATGATGCACATTAGAATTAGATACAGGGTTGGAGAATTGGCAGCAGATATTACATGAAGTCTCCACAAGAAGGTGTGCAAGAATAGATTGTGCAGTAAGATGGGTAGGTACAAAGATAAGAGAACCTCCCAAATTTCATGGGGTGAATGAATTAGAAGAATTCCTAACAAGATATTAAGATGAAGTGTTAGCAAATCACAGTCTCTTAGATCTGGATATAGCACTCAAGGAAACACCTGCAAGATGGCAGGGTGCGCACAAAGAGACAGTCAAGGACTGGTACCAATGTAAGCGGTTACTACGCATTAGATTTGGTGCAGAACAAGGAAGCAATCAATTACAAAGATATGACAGACATGGGACACCAACAGAACACTTGGACAAGTAAATAACACTATGGAGAATGACACCACCAGAGGAATGGCCTCATCACTTTATTCACACATTGGAAGGGATTCCAACAAACTGGTATGTAGACCAGGAACTGCGCAGAGGCACTGCAGAATGGACAATGTTACACCCAAATTTTATAGTCACTTTCTCATTTGAACATGAGAACTCCAACATAGATTCAACACTCAAACATATCATAGGGGTAATATTCATTCAAGAACCAGAGGTCAAAATCATAACATATTATCAACAACAGAACAAACAGACAGTGAAAGAACTACTGCCATTGTACCATGTGTAGGAAGAAGCACTAGATGAAGATGACCCGCACAACATTTAGATTACACAAGTTGAAGGTGAAAGAGAGGTGGAAGGTCCACCTCTAGAATCATAAGTTTTTTCTGCGCCGATCAAGGTGAAGAAAGTCAACACTGGGACAACTTAGGATCCCAAAATGGTCAGCATTGGAGACTACTGGGATGATCAAACAATAGAAAGCATAACATAGTTACTGCGTGAGTATAGTGACCTATTCCCAACAAAGTTCAAAGAAATGAAAGGCATATCAAGAGAGCTAGGTGAGATGAAGATACCTCTCAGACCCGAGGCAATATATTTCAAACAGAGACCCTACATACTAAATCCAATATACAAACAAAAAGTAAAAGCAAAAATTGATAGAATGTTAGAAGATGGAATCACAGAACCAGTAGAAGAATCATAATGGATAAGACCTATTGTAGTTTCGGAGAATAAGAAAGGAGGTATAAGAATATGTGTCGACCTGAGGAAACTGAATGATGCTTTCCTACATGACCCTTTCCCTACCCCTTTCACACATGAGGTATTAGAGAAGTTAGGAGGCCAGGAATCATACTCATTCATAGATGGATTCTTAGGCTACCATCAAATCAAGATAGCCCCATAAGACAAGTACAAGACCACTTTTTCCATAGAATGGGGATCCTACTAGTACATAGTCATGCCTTTTGGACTGAAGAATGCATAAACAATATTCTCAAGAGTAGTCATAGCTGCATTCAAAGAATTCATCCACCAATTTTTAGAGGTATATCTGGATGTATGGATAGTCTATAGTCTGTTGAAAGACCATGTAGAGGTATTAAGGCTGATGTTGAAAAGATGCAAACAATGTCAGATATAATTAAATATCAAGAAGTTCATCTTTGGGACACCTTTTGGGATACTATTGGGCCATATAGTTTGCAAAAAAGGCTTTCTAGTAGATCCTGCCAAGATTGCAGTGATTGCCAATTTACGACTACCAAAATCAGTATGTCAGTTGAGATCGACATTGGGACACATAGGCTACTATAAGAAATTGATAAAATGGTATGCGCAGATCACTGCGCAATGGAGAAACTATTGAGGAAAGATAGTAAATTTCAGTGGAATGAGGACTGTTAGTGAGGATCGGACACTCTAAAAGAGAATATGGTAACAACACCAATACTAGTATTCCCAGATTGGGAAAATACATTTCATGTGCATGTAGATGAATCATCTATAACACTTGGAGCTATTCCGGCGTGACCAAGAATAGGGGAATTGGACCATCCTATAACATTTGCTAGCAAAAAACTGTCAGAGTCAAAGAAGAATTACAATACCACAGAAAGAGAAGGCCTAGATATAGTCTATGCACTTCAGAAGTTCAGACATTACTTACTGGGAAAACACTTCAAGATGTTTATAGATCATTCAACTCTCAAATACCTAGTTAACAAGCCAGTGTTGGGGGGGAGAATTTGTAGATGGTTACTGCTGTTCTAGGAATTTGAATTTGAAGTGATAGTCAAACTAGGGAAGTTGAATGCAAGACTTGATCACCTATCAAGGATCACTAATGGAGATGAACCTATGAACTTAAAGGAAAAATTCCCTGATGCACAGTTGTTTTCAGTACAAGTAGCTGATGAATATTTTGCTGACATCATTCAATAATTGAGTATAGGGACCACGCCACAAGAATTCAACACTGCGCAAAAGAAAAATCTGGTAGTCATAGTTGTAGACTATCAATTGATTACGTGACACTTATACAAGATGGGTGCAGACAACATCTTGAGAAGATGTGTACTAGAACATGAAATACCTAGGATTTTAGCAGAGGCCCATGAGGGAATAACAGGAGGACATTATGCAGGCAAAGCTACCGTGCATAAGGTATTTCACATAGGACTATGGTGGCTAACCATTCACAGAGATGAAAATTATTATTTCCAGAGATGTGATGTATGTTAGAGGGTTGGTAAACCTAATAGACAGGATCAAATGCCCCTAAGACCACAGGTAATCTTGCAGGTATTCGAAAAATGGGCAATAGACTTTGTGGGACCAATTAACCCACCAACAAAGAGGCCAGGAGCAAGGTATATTATTAATGTGATAGAATACTTAACAAGATGGGTAGAAGCAACACCAGTCAAAGATTGCATCACAATGACAACATCACACTTCTTGTTTGAGCAAGTGATCACTAGATTTGGATGCCTAACGATTTTGATGAGTGACCAAGGCACTCACTTCTTTAACAGTACTATCAAGGCTATGACCAAGGATTTTGAAGTCTATCATCAAAAGAGTACACCATATCACCCTCAAGCAAATGGAATAGTGGAAGCCTTTAATAAGATCCTAGAGAATGCACTGACAAAGATCTGCAATGTCAACATAGACGATTGGGACTTGAAGATACCAACAATACTATGGGCATACATGACTACATGCAAAAATTTGACAGGGAAGACACCATTCAGGTTGGTGTATGGACAAGAAGCAGTGGTGCCATTAAAATTTTTGGTACCTAGTCTGCGCGTAGCAACAACTACTAATATGACAGTACGAGGTACCAATATCGGATATTTTGGCACCTAGTCTACACGTAGCTGATGGAAGAAGATAGGATTATGGAAGGATTTCACCAAGAGGTACAGAAAGCAAGGGACAAAGCTTGGCATGACAGACATATTAAAAGGAAGAGTTTCAAGGAAGGAGACCTAGTCTTGGTGTATGACAGTAAATTTCTTCAGCACCTAGGAAAATTCAGAATGCATTGGTTGGGACCATATGAAGTAAAGATTGTCACAGATGGGGGAGCTATACAGTTGAAGGATTTGGGAGGTACATAACTCAAAGGAATGATCAATGGGAGTCGACTGAAGCTCTATAGGGACAATCAACCTCCTAGTACTTAGAAAGTACAATGCAGTAAGGCACGTATGTATATAATGTACTATAGTAGATTCTAGATAGAAAAATAAAAAAACTAAATAAAAAGAGAAAAACAAATACAAAAATAAAAAAAACACAGAAAATTTGTGCATAGGAATTACCGTGCCAGATATTAGAATACAGTGCAAAGTAAAAAGGAAAGTTGGCGCAAATGTATGCGAAAAGTGAAAAATGACTGCAAAAATTTCTATAAAGGGTGGAAAAGGTATAGTTATTCAACACTTAGCAATTTTTTAGCTCAAAGAAATTAGAATAAGCTGTGCCCTAATTTTGAAATCATCACCGTAGTCAGCCAAGGTTACGATAGTCACACAACATGGCCCCACCAAATCCGGGGTCATTGGGCCAGTTCATAAGGGTCACCCGACAAGGTCAGAGGAGTAAGGAAAGGATACAACCCGAACCCATCATCGAGCTCGAAGACGTGACCACTTCGAAGTGAAATTTGAGTAGCCCGATGCAGGTGGAGGAAGATATCTCCACAACACAGAGAGGAGAGGTAAGGCAGAGCTTTGGAGCTGGGAATGGGGTTTTAAACCCTAACCTAGAGGAGTTGATAAGATCGGCCAACGTAGAGGAACCTACACTGTCCTAGACACGAGAAGAATTCCAGGTCGAGGACATAACAGACTGACCAGACTCACCGAGGGATGAAGAGGGCGCAAAAGTCGCCGAGGCAGGCACATCCACAACATGGCAGAAGATAAATACCCAAGAGATCCTAGAGATTTCCCTACCATTTATCTCATATACAGTCTCAACTGTTGAGGACATGTTGGGGAAAGTTCCTAAGTTGCGCTACGACGACCATGACGTGCGCGACGCAGTAAAATTCCCAAAGTTGGCCGAGGAATTCTATCTAATCAACACAGGGGAGGTTGGATTACCCACAACTGGTGCTGAACCAGAGGAGTTTTTGGAAAACAAGGCGCATGAAAAGGAACTGGCAGAGTAGGTGAAGGCACAGTTCGACACAGTGCGGGGCAGTAGAGGCCTCGTCATAAAAGAAATCAGTGATGACGCGACGATATTCGCTAGTAAACTACTCGCGTGTAAAATTATAAGGAAGTGCCGACGAGAGGAAGATCATGCAGGGGTAATAGTAGTAGTAGCGCAATGCACAAAAGGCATGCTGTTCAGCTGGGCACAATACTTGCTGGATGGATTCTTACTAGACTGCCGCGAAGCGCAAGATAATGGAACTGATTTACATTACTCTTGGTTGATGATATTGGTCACGATTGCAGAGTGGCAGGAGCCCAAATACACAACCTTCATCACCAGGAAGGGGAAGTGTTACACAAATAGGTACGAGTCCCTCTGGGAGGCGAAGGACAACAAAACACAACAAGAAAACAACACAACATTTTCCATGCTATTGGAAGAGATTCAACATCACACTACTAACACATGATGCATCCCAAGGGAACTTGTGCAGGAAAACGAGGGGATTGCAAAGTTCAAGGCATCCTGAAACCATACAGGGATCCAAGCTATGAGGGATCCCAAGCGTGCATGGTTGAAGATGCAGTACTGCATGACCAGGGAGGAGGTGGAGCGGGTCATCAAAGATTGGCTTGCGTAGTGGCAATAGCCAATAACCAAACCTACCACCAAGACATGTACGACACATTTTGCTAAACCGAAAGATACAAGTGAAGCACGCTCATCACCTTGAATTGGGAGTTCGACTGGTGCTACTCGGACAACAACAACATGGACAATCGCCAAGTGGGAGTGAAATCCTGAAGAAACCAATGCAAATGCCCACAATAACATGAATATGAAGCCAACTGAAGGCTGTGACTAAGAAGCCAATGTAGGGTCAACGGGAAGTAGGCCAAGGCACAACTAGTGGGGAACAACCCTCACAGTTTACACAAAATACCACGCAAGAAACATATACATGCAACAAAAAGAGATATGACGCATAGGGCCTAGACATCACCCTCACCTAGGATGATGCAGATCTCGTCGCAGACAAGGTCCAAGACATAAGAAAGCAAGCGGTCAAAACAACAGAGGAACATAGAGAGCAGATCATATCCAAGTTCATAGAAGTCCATGCGCACATACAATAGCTAAGGGACCATGCAGAATCTCAGGCCACCACGTAACAACAAAAGGCAGTACTGAGGCCACCTGTGCAGAAGCAAGATGAGGACACAATACAATTTGTCGCCCAGGGCAGTGACACATTCACCATCATGCCTGAGATGATCCAGATTGATCTTGAAACAACACAGACACCACTGTAGGAGGTCAAAGAGCTGAACTTAGTATTGGTGCAGTTACCCACGAAGGATTTCTATGGGCTCCAAGTGAGTATTATGCAGGAAGTGCAGTTGAGGGCCCACACAAATGCCACTAAACTAGAAGCGAGTAGAGGAGTTGCAGAAATGCTGCAGATTACGTGCAACCATCTAACCATGGAGAAGGAAGAAGAGAAAGATCGCGCGGATAGGATTGAGTAGGGAGTGGCTATAGCCTATGACAAAATCCCAAATAGCGCGCAAATAACAGAGCCCACCACAACGCAAAATATTGATCACATTGTGCAAATAATTGATCAATACTGGAAGAAGATCAAAAACCTCCAGGAATAACTCATTCCTACGACTCCCTCGGAAGTGAAGGAACAAAGGAGGCAAGAAGTTGCAGGATAGATGGACGAAATGGAAAGACAAGTCAGTGCAGCTGTGGACTTGTTTGATAGGGCAGCGCATCTATGGAAAATGCTAGAAGAAGATGAATAGGTCCAGCACTGGGATCAGGAAGAGGGAAAGATAAGCGCAACCATCCATGACCTCAAGCAGAGGCAAAAAACAATGAATATCATCGAGCATCTTAAAGGAGTACAAGACATGAAGAAGTTGCAAGCAGAGCTAATAGCTGCGCAGACATAGAAGAAGGACCGACAAGCTCAAATGGAACCTTTCCAAGAGCTAGCCGTGGAGATCATTGTGCAGTCAGAGGAGGCAAAGAAGAACATGGCACAAACACAGGAAGAGTGCGCATAAATGATTTGGGAGGAGATCACAATGCAAGTATTAGATGCACTCATAGAAAAGGCCGCGCAGGCTCAAATACAAGGAAGGGAACTTGCAGACAAGTTCCACACTCTAGCAGGAGCTATTGAAGGAGAGCGCAAAGCCTAGGTGGCTTGGAACGAACCACATGTTAGTGTTGGGTGCCTGTTGGGTGCAAGCCCATTTTGGGGAAACAAATATTTTTGGAGAGAAAATCACGAAGTTTGAAAAAGATAGCTGGAAGAAAAAGCAACACGTGCGAGGGAAGCATGAAAGGGAAACCTAACTACATTAGGGTTAGGGTTTTTGCAAGAGATTGTAGTGGTTGATAAGCCAAGAATATGCATAATTAGTACCTAGGAGGTCTATGGCGAGGGGGAGAGGAAGGCTAGAGGCCGAGAGAGTTCAGAGGTTGGAAGGCTTGTAAGAACTGCATGCTGGTGAGCTAGACAAGAGTCGAGCAATTTGATCCCGAGGGTTAGATTGCAGGCTGAGGATCCTGATGCAATCTAGTCAGCCTCACATGGATCAAGAATCCTATTGAGATTGTAAGATCCAAGGCCGCACGTCGGCGCGACGCGATATGTTGCTAAGACATAATAAAATATCTTGAGAGACAAATATTTTGTGGACGTAGCTTAGGAGGGGGGTGAACCACGGTAGAACATGTGTTATGTGACTGAATGTTATGCATCTCCTTTTTTGATTAATGATTTAATGTTAGATAAATGCATGAAGGAATTAGTTAGATCTGATATTTCACATGCATGAGTAAGAGTGACTGATTAATCAAGATGTTAGACTAAATAAATGAAGATCACATGGTACAATCATATATCCTCACTTATTCCTAGGCTACATGCACTTGAGTATTGCAACCACCCATAGAACTATCTTGCGTGAGATTGTGTAGTGCACCCTGTGTACTGCGCTCCCTTCTGGTTTACCAGGAGGGCCGATAGTTTTAGAGGGATTTTGTTGGAAGCTTGTTAAATATAAACATGGGTCAACTTATGAGAGGAAAGTAATATCGGAGTAGATAAAGTATTAACCAAGAGGGGTTGATATAGATCTATTTGTCTCATCCTCCCCCATACAGGTTGTTAACATTTGCATCAACTTTTGTGCAACATCAAGATCAATTAACAAATTTAAACAACAATGCAGAAAGTTAGTTACTTGGTTTTTCAGTTTCTACTTCACGACCCTTGTCGCACAATCCTTCTTGCACCATGCACTTCATCTCTTCATGCACATGTTCCTCTATTGCTCTTTGTTCAACTCGATGCAATTCTTCTTGTCTGCGAGCCTCTTCTATCTATCTTTGTGTCATGTGCTGTATCTCCTTGCGCAGATGAACTTCCTCTAAGGACCTCTGTATGGTGCGTTGTAATTCTTCACAGGCTCAAGATTCCTCCAACGACCTCTATGTCACTCGCTGTCGACTCAACAAGTATCATATTTTTGCTTTAAGGTATATATATAACACCTCCATCTCTTCAATTATTATTTTTGTTAACTTCTCATGTCATTTGTACTAGTGGCCTGCACCACTTACATCCATTCCAGCGTAGGCCTTGAAATAATGATATTACTAAAACAAAAATCCACATAATTTATGATCTTTCTCTTGTCAAGTCTTGGATTTTCACATAATTCTCTTCCAAGGCTAAGCTTAGATTGGTAGCAAGTTCAAGATTATTTTGGAGAACTAGATTCACCTCTTTCTCTTTCAATGCAAGTGATTGAGCTGCATCTGATTCAAGCTACATTTATTCCAAAGCATTTTGGAGCTTCCTAATTTCCAAACTCTTGCATTCTTTAGCATCAACACACAATCTTTTCTCGAGTTGTAATTGCCATGTTAGCTCCTAAAATTGCTTCTCAAGTTTTTTCTTTGCCTCAAGTAGGGCCCCTATTTCCCTTGCAATGAACTTCAACCTATGAAGTTCCTTTCTCACAAGCCTACTTTATAGAGCTTGCGTGCAAGCGAATCTAACATCAGATTTTCATTAGCACTTTGACCCATGAGCTAATGTCTTGATTGCTAGTTGAAACAAGGTTTATGATGAATGCCCAAACAACTTGCCAATGTCGTGACTTCATCGTTGGCTAGTCAAATTTTATTTTCTTTACAAGTAGAAACCATACACTTTGTTTGTTGTCCTACAATCATTCTACCCATCTGAAAATATTCCCATAATCTATGGAGGTGTTGTAGCAAATTGTTGTGTATTTTCAAACCCTATCTTAGAGGATCTATTCATTGATTTACCTCTAAAAACACTCCAAAACCAGTTGCTACAGGTGTTATTCTATTGTTTTCCATTAGTGACCAAAATAACCTTTATCATTTACGTTGCAAAAATCAACCATGCTATGTTTGTAATTCTACTAGTTGACTAGGTTCAAATCTGCTTCCCATTCACTCAAAGATGACTCGGCTTCTTTGGCACCATTTGATTCAATTTTACCTCCCCAAATTCCTAGAAACATTGAATTAGTTCCACATAATTTTTGATAATATAGCTACTTCCCGCCCAAACATAGCGTCACCAAAATTATCCAAGAAAGTTGAAGTCACCAAGACAATTCATCCTTTCTCAAGATCATTCACCTTCAAGACCCCTTTAATATAAAACAAAAGGATGGGTAACATCTGGCTCCAACTTGAGGACAAGTACTCTTCTCGGGAGCATTTAATAATCCTATAATCTCAAAAACAACCTACCTGCCCTATCATCTCAAAAGTGCAACCATTCTTTCCTTTGTGCTTGATTATTAAGCATAACAAATAAATGTAAAACTCAGAATGTTCACATCCTAGGATTTCTAAAAGTGCTAAGTTGAGAAAGGGTATGGGCATGTACACCTTGAAATTTTTTTCACACTATTCCATAAAAATGGTAGCATTCAAAACAACATCCTAGAAAAGTCCATAGCTACCAGAGAAAAGTTTTCATGCTTCCTCCCAACATATTTCTCAAGATGTCAAGTATTAGTAGTGAATATTATTGTCTTTTTAGTTCCATTTATCATATCTCCAGTATGAGCATTCTTATCCACACTTGTATTGGGATCACTGTCCTTAGGAAATTTTGTAGAACAAATGAACTCAACATTCCCCACTATGTCACGTGCACAAAGATTGCTGGACTGAAACATTGTTAGGCAATGATTGGCATCATGATCCTTCACATCCTTTTCTTAACTCCCTAGC
>JASDQU010244169.1:31584-59040 GCA_032191745.1 Picea mariana | reverse complement strand
TTCATTTCTTAAAGTTAGGATTTTGGATCTTTAGGGTTTTTAACTCTTAGGGTTTAGTACTTTATGTTAAAATTCCATTTTGACTTATTGTAATGTCTTCTTGCTAATGAGCGTAGTCAACATTTTTTTCTTCAAACATATGCTACTACCATTTTAGTTAGTTTGTATTGCTTTACATTTTGTAGTCTTTTCTTATTTCATTCATTAATAGAATTTGGGTTTCATTGTATTATTGTGCTCTTTACAATAATTGTGTTTTTGTGTTTCCATTCATATTCTTGCTTTTCATTTAATTCTCTATACAATCTAGATCAATGGTATCAGAGAAATCTACTCTTTGTTGTTTCTTAGTACATGTTCCTGACGAGGTCAATGTATAAAGAGTTGGGTTTCGAGCTAATTTCACTTGGGAAAGATTACTCTCACTAACCCAAGTGGCCTCCCATGGTAGAAGAAAAAAGAGATGATGGAGTAGGAGATCCTTTCAAGTTGTTGCTTGAGGAAGCCCTCACATGACAAAGGAACAAAATGATGGACAATTTCACCCAGATCCTTCGACGAATGCTAATGGTGGTTGATGCACCTTCAATAATCAACCATTTTGGATGTGCAACACCCTTTAAGGTACACATTTACTTTGATATTCATTAATTTGAAGGCCATATAGATGCAAATGCTTTGGAGAAATAGTTAAATCTGTTAGAGGGCTATAAATTTGTTCAAAATTTTTCTAACATCGAAAAGATGACCTTTGCACTCCTTAAATCTATTCCACATGTCAAAGTTTAGTGGGAAAGTTACTGGGAGAGACAAAATGGAGATGAGTCTACAACTTTATGACATAACCTAATTGGGCGACCTTTGTTGATGCCCTTAAGGAGGAATTATACCTAGTTTGAAACTATGATGACCAGTACACAAGATGGACAAATCTACATCAAGAGAGAGATTAGATGGTGTCAGAGTACACCAATATATTCCATACTTTACAATCAAATTTGGATGTCAAGGATTCTGAGCGAAACTTGGTTTTGAAGTACCGCAGTTGTCTACACATGTACATCCAAATAGAGATGGATTTCTTGGATATCTCCTCATTGGGAGTTGTTTATCGACATGTTGTCAAAATTGAGAAAAAAAATAAGCAGAGGAATAAGCGAGAGTTTGGGTCTACAAATCCGCCGCAACAAAAATATGGTAAAGGTGGCCCTAACTCACAGAACAAAGGACAAAGCAAGGAGAGATCACCTCAAGGAAACTAATCCAAACCACAAGAAAAGAAGGGTAGTGGTAAGTCGAAGGACACTGGAAAGTGGTGTGAGTTCCACAAAATCCCTTATCACAACACTGATAAATGTCACTTAAAACAATAATTGTTGTCCGAACTAAAATAAAAAGAATCATACTCTAGCTTAGACAACAATTTAGAGTAGGATAAGGAAAGTGGATTATTGACATAGAACCCAGTGCTACCATTGCAATTGCAAAGATCCAACTAGAAGAGTCAAAGGAGCTTGAGGAGGGGAAGTGCCTCTTCCATTCATAGATGTGGGAGAAGGGGAATCCACTACATTTCATTGTTGACAACGATAGCCAAAATAACTTGATCTTGACTGAGGTCATCAAGATATTGAAGTTGTCGTCAACACCACACCCCTAAACATACACCATCAGTTGGTTGAGCTGAGGATAAGACCTTCACATCAACCAACAATTGTGATTGTCCTATGACATCAAGCCCTTCAAAGATTAGGTAATGTGTGATGTTACTCCACTTAAGGTTTGTGATGTTATTTTAGGACAAACCTATATGTGGAAACATCATGTTGTTTATGAGTCCAAGCTTCGTAGTGTCATTGTTACTTTGGGAGTCCAACTCTAGAATGTACCAAAGGTAGTTTTGACTATTATAGTTTCCTTGATCTTGACAAAATAGTGTTGAAAGGGAATCTCTCAGACCATTTTTTTTTTTCCTCTTCATAGTTCAGTTAGAAGGTGAGAAGAAGGTCATTGTGACGACCACCACCTCATCATGGGGCCTCTTTACACAATAGAAGTATGTGAACAATATTGTAGAGGAATTTATATGTTTGATTCATCTGCAAGGGTGCCTCTTCACTGCCAAGTCAAAGATTCAATTGACTTAATACCTGGTGCTCCTTTATCTAATGGATCGATATACACATGCTCTCTTATGGGGAATGGGGAAATAAAACATTAAATTCATGATCTCATCCAAAAGGGAAAAATTCAAGCAAGCTCCTGACCTTGTGGAGTCCCAATTGTATTGTTGTAGAAGAATGACAGGATATGTTGACTCTGTATTGATTACAGATCCCTAACCAAAATAATTGTTAAGAACATATACTCGATCCCATTGAATGATGATATTCTTAATCAACTTAAGGGTGCCAAGTTATTTAGTAAGATTGATCTAAAGTCAGGGTACCACTAAGTTCTGATTGAACAAACTAATGTTTGGAAGACCACCTTCAAGTCTAAAGAAGGCCTTTTTGAGTGGTTGGTCATGCCTTTTGGATTGAATAATGCTATGAAAACATTCATGAGGATGATGGATGACATCTTGCATCCATTCAAAAATTATTTTGTGGTCTTATATTTGGATGACATCCTCATCTTAAAAAAAAATTGGGTAGAACATTTGCAACATATTTAATAGATCTTGAGTACACTGTGAAAACACAAGTTATATGCCAATCTGGAGAAATGCTCATTTGTCATGTAGAGAATTTAGTATCTTGAGCCTTGCTAACTTCTACCATCTATTCCTATTGGGGTTCTCTCACATCGATTGGTCATTAAGCCAATGACCAAGGATAGATATAAATCCAAGTTTTCCTGGTCTGAGTCACAACATACACAATTTGAGGATTTGAAATGCTACCTTTGCTCGACACCATTCCTCACTCTGCAAAACTTGCAATAGCTATTTAAGATTGAGATAGATGCCTTCATCTGTAGATCCAGATTATTTTTGAGAACAAAATGAAAGCATAGATATTACAATGAAATACACATAAATATTTCCAGAAATAGAGAAATACAGTAATACACAATTTCTATTAATGAACGAAATGTATAAAGACTGTAAAAATACATAGTGAAAGACTTGCTAGAATGGTGGTAGCTTATCTTTGAGAAGAGATGTGATGGTTACTTGCATTCATAAGAAGATGATTGTTACAATAAGGCTCCAAAGGCCTTTTTAACATAAGGAAAATCTAAAACCCTAACCTTGGAAGATGAAAATCCAAAAGGTTTGCGGACCCCGATGGGGGTAGTTGATACGTCACCTTCTCGTGGGCATAACTTTTGCATACAATATCCATTTGGGGCGCTTGATACACTGTTGGAAAGGTCTAACTGAGAAGAACGATTTTCAACTATCTTAGGTTAGTTTTTCCTATAGACGCCTGGCCCCCAAATCCCCCAAAAATGTCGTTTAGGGCCTCAAAACGACCCCAGAAGTTTGGAACTCAAAAAACTGCCGAAAAAATGGCAAGGTGGAAAAATATTTTTTGAGCCAATGGAATAGGTGGGTGGTCATCGATATCCACTTGGAGAAATCCTCCCTCCTTAGGAAGAAATGGTCTCCATTGCGTTGAGTTCCTAGGGGAGAGGGGGAAGCGTTTGCTGAATCTGAATCTTGGTGATTTTCTTTCCTTGCTGGAGAAGTTTCACTACTTAGCTTGTTGAAGGCTGTCACGAACTTGTGGCTGGAAGTGTTGGACCTTTCTAACCAGTCTGGATACATGAGATGATTACGTGTAGAAATAATCCTTGCGCTTTGCTTCAATCTTGTTGACCTACTTCTGCTAGACAGAAGGTGCTTGGACTGAGGTTGCAGTGGTTGCGGTGTTCTTTTGTTCACCTTTTGAACATACTATGAATAAGCTGAATTTTGTAGTATGAGATACTACCTTGTGACACTTTTTAGGTGGGACAATAGTTAGAACTACCTCTGGTATCCTGTAGAGATGACCCCCTAGAGTAACAATGACACTATGGGGTCAAGCTTCATAGATAACATGGCGCTTCTACTTATATGGTTGGTCCAAGAGAACATCACAGACATCCAACGAGGAAACATTACATAATACCTCATCCTTGAAGGGTTGAATGCCATAGGACAGGTGACACTGTTGGCTGACACAAAGATCTCATCCTTGGTGAAGCCACTCGATGTTGTATGGATGTGGGTGTGGTGTAGTCGACAATATCAACTGTTTGATGACCTTTGCTAAGATGAGGTTCTTTTGGCTTCTGCTATCAAGAATAAAATGCAGCAGGGTCCCCTTCACTCACATCTGTGAATGAAAAAGGCCCTCCCCCTCTTCATGATCTGTTGGTTCTTATGGTTGAATTGTTGTGGTTGTGACATTAGCAGTGGGGTCTACGTCGATGATCTGTCTTCTACTAGTATTTTCTGAATCCCATTCTGAATCATGGTTTGAATCCTTGTCTTTTATCTCGACCACCAATAACTGTTTTGAGCGACATTCATCGATGTTGTTCCAGGGGATTTTCTGGAAATCGTACCATTTTCCAGTGTCCTTCTTCATCTTTCCATTACCCTTATTTTCCTGTGTCTTGGACTGGTTTTCTGAAGGCTAGTTGTTAGGGCCATATTTACCATACTTTGGTTGTTGCGGATTTGAAAACACGAACTCCCACTTGTTCTAGTGCTTAAATTTCTTCTCGATTTTAACAACATATCAATAACAAGCACCCAGTGATGAGATGTCTAGAAAATCCATTTTAGTTTGGATGTATATGTGTAGATCCCCACGGTATTTTAGAACCAGATGTCTCTTAGAGTTTTTGATACCCATATTGGTGCGCAAGGTATGGAAGGTATTGGTGAAATACAACACTTCTTGGCCCCTCTCTTCCCACAATGTGGTCCATCTTATGTACCGGTCATCATAGTTTCCAATAGGGTAATATTCTTCCTTGACCGCATCCACAAAAATATCCCAGGTGGGCTCGACCCCATATATTGTAGACTCCTCTGTGGAACTTTTCTCCCAGTAATTTTCCCACCAATGTTTGACATGGGGGAGAACCTTAAGGAGTGTGAAGGTGATATTTACCCTGTCGAAGAAATTATGAACAAATAAATAACCTTCTAGCAGATTTAACCATTTTTCTAGGGCATTTGCATCTATCTGTCCTCCAAATATGGGAATATAAAAATTAACTTGTGCCTTTAAAGGTGAGGTGCCTCCAAAGTGTCCGCTTGATGAATATGCGTCAACTATTATCGATAGACATTGAAGGATGTGGGAAAAATTCTCCATCATTTCGTCCCTCTGTCGCGTGAGGGCTTGCTCAAGCAACAAATTAATAGAATATTATGCTCCATCATTTTTATTTTCTTCCACCATGGAGGGTTTCTTGGGCATGCAAGAGAGATTGTCCTCAAGAGAGACAAGCTCGAGACCCAACTTGCTATACTTGGACCTTGTCGGTGACATGCATTGAAAAATGATCAAGATCAACCTGCTTTGATACCACTGATTTAGATTATTTTTTAGAACGAAATGAAAGCAGAGATATTACAATGAAATACACATATATATTGCCAGAAACAAAGAAATACAATAATACACAATTTCTATTAATGAGCGAAATGTACAAAGACTGTAAAAATACAGAGTGAAAGACTTGCTAGAATGGTGGTAGATTATCTCTAAGAAGAGATGTGATGGCTACTTTCATTCACAAGAAGATGATTGTTACAATGACGCTCCAATGGTCTTTTTAACATAAGGAAAATAAAAAACCCTAACCCTGGAAGATGAAAATCCAAAAGGTTTACTGGTCCCGATGGGGGTAGTTCATACGTCAACTTCCCAGGGGAGTAAATTTTTCATATGATCTCCTTTTGGGGTGCTCAATACACCGTTGGAAAGGTATAACCGAGAAAAACGATTTTCGACTGGCCTAGGCTATTTCCTTACACAATCGATTGGGCCCCAAATCCCCAAAAAACGTCGTTTAGGGCCTCAAAACGACCCCAGAAGTTTGGAACCCGAAATAACTGTTGAAAAAACGCCAAGGTGGAAAATTATTTTTTGAGCTAGTGGAATAGGTGGATGGCCACTGATATCTACCTGGATCATCTATGCTATTAGTGCAATCCTCACTCAACATGGACATCCAGTGGCCTATCACAATGAGACACTCTTTGATACTGTTCATAGGTATCCCATCTATAACAAGGAGATATACTCCATTGTGCAAACCTGCCAACAATGGAAGCATTATATTCTAGGAAAAAAAAAATCATCCACATAGATCACAAGCCTTTGTAATTCATGCAAACACAAGGAAATTTATAGAATGATTTCCATCAAATGTGGTCCACATACTTGCAACAATTCCACTTGAACATTAAGTACAAGAAATGTGGCAACCAAACCATGTTGCATATTGCGTTAACTAGCTTGGGTAAACAAGCCCTGTGAGTCAAGTCTCCATGGATTACATGCCATTTTTTTCCTCCACCAAGCATGGTAATGATTTTTTCTTTGTGGTTGTCAATTGATTCTCTAATATGTCCATTTTGGCACTGCGTAAGAAGAGTATCACAATCAAATCCATTACTAAGATATGGTTTAAGTGTGTTTGGGTTCATTTTGGGATACCATGAGCCATTATTTCACATACGAATAATAGGTTCCTTAGTACCTTCTTGTCCTTCCTATGGTCTTTGATGAACACCAAGATGGCCAAATCGACTTCCTTCCACCCCCAAACAGATGGAAAAATAGAAGTGGTCAATAGGATGATTGTGCATATCCTACGCATGTACAACTCCAAGCATACATGTACATGGGATGAGAGCCTTCCATATGTTCAAAATAGATATAAAAGATCCCTCCACATCTCTATTGGCCATATCTCTTTCAAGGAAAGCCAATTCCAAATACAAGCAACAACATGACCAATGTTGGGTTCCACACAAGTTTTAGGTGGGTGATAAGGTGTGGTTGCATTTGCAGAAAAAACCACTTCGAAATGGGCCTTACACCATAACAAATGATATGGGTGAGAATACTTTTGAATGAAGTATTCCCCCTTTCCTTGGCTTGTACCTAATATTTAATGTGGATTTTCTTCGACCATATTTTCCACCCTTATTGGACACTTCAGAGGTGGCTGAGAATTTGTCCTGTGTAGAACTCAATTCTGACTGCATTAAGAAGGCTACAATGGATCAGATCATGGAAACTAAGATGAAAGGAACCCACTAGTAGAACATACAACTCTATTAGGTTTTCAAAGTAGGGAAAATTCTTCACCAAGGAAAGTGGCTCACCAAGAGTCAAATTCAACAAAAGTTTCCCCATGTAATGAGGGATCTTGATGCAATGGGGACCATTGCTTCCTGAGGGGGGAGGAATAATTTATATGAAAATTGGTTTCCACCCACCTCTTCCACTGAATTGACACAGTTCTCCATCTTGTCACTTTTTTAATCTATAGTTTTTTAGGTCCTAAACTTCTGGGGTTGTTTTGAGGCCTTAAACAATGCTTTCTATTCATTAGGGGGCCTGAACCAACCATGGAATTCCTAGGCTTGCCAAGAATTGTAATTATTATTTGTATATTTCCAATGAGCCATTTTCATCCCGAATGGAGATTGTATGGATACGTTGCACCCATGGGAAGTTGTCGTATCAACTAGCCACCTCAAGGCCCGTAATCCTTTTGGCGCTTCATCTCCTAGAGTTAGGGTTTTGTATCTTTATGGATTTTTCCTCTTAGGATTTAGTACTGATGTTAAAAGAACATTTCGTCCTCTTCTAATGCATTCTTGCAAATGAGTGTAACCGACACCTCTCTTCAGAGATAAGCTACCACCATTCTAGCTAGTTTGCATTGTTTTTCATTTTGTAGTCTTTTCCTATTTCATTCATTAATATAATTTGGATTTCATTGTATTACTGTGTTCTTTGCAATATTTTTGTGTGTGATTCCATTCATATTCCTTCCTTTTATTTTTTTTCTCTATACAATCCATATCACTAACATTACCCCTTTAATCTGAAGGGGTGCTTGTAAGTCCAAGCAACTTTTTGAACTTTTCAAAATTTTGTCTTCCAAGAACTTTGGTGAAGATGTCTATAGTTTGATCACTTTTGGAACAATGTATCAGCTGGATGTTCTTGGCCTCTACATTATGTTGAATCATATGGTACTTCATGTTTATTTGCTTGGTTTGATCATGTAATCTAGGATTATTGGCCAACTTGATTGCAAAAGTGATATCAATGAAAAGTGGAGTAGCATTCACCTATTTCTCCTGCAAATCCTCTAGTATCTTCCTGATCTAGACAATATCCTTTTTTTCCTCTCCAACAACCACATATTTTGCCTCTATAGTGGAATCTGTTGGTTCTTTGCATGATCTTCAAGAGATAGATGTTGATCCAAGACTCATGAGGTATTATGAAGTAGATAGTCCATTATCCTTATCCCTGTCAAAGTTTGAATCTATATGTACAACTAGTTTGAAGTCCTCCACCTTAGAGTTTTTGAGTCCAAATTCTTGAGTTGCCTTCGAGTACCTTAGAAATCTCTTTGTAACACATTCATATACTTCACAAGGGTTTTTCATGAACCTAGAAAGGATCCCAATTGCAAGTAAAATATACATTTTGGTAATAGTAAGGTAGATAAGAATCCTCACAAGATGCCTATATTTAGTTGCATTCTCAAATTCATTACCTTCTTTTGATGTTAGCTTCAAATTTTTGTCCATTGGAGTAGAGAGAGGATTACAATCAGTCATGCCAAATTTATTCAAAAACTCTCCAATGTACTTATTTTGTAAAATGAATATGTACCTTGGATGTCCCATGTCTGTCATCTCAAAACCATTCTCCAATTGTTTCTTTATGGATGAAATATATGATTCATTGTTCCATGTTATCAAAAGATCATCTACATACATGACAAGATATAAAATAGTTCTTACAAATTTCTTGACAAACAAATTTGTATCATCGAAATGAAAATGCTTGAAATTGATCTTCAAAATATACTCGGTTAGATTTTCATACCATGTGAGGTGCTTTCTTTAGGCCACACAAAGACTTGATGATCTTTCATACCTTATGTTCTTGACCCTTCACAACAAATATTTTTGGTTGAGACATGTAGACATTCTATTTCAAATGTCCATTCATGAAGGTCTTCTTCACATCCATGTGATGAATCTTCCACCTATTTTGTTCTGCCAAAGCCAACAATGCATGAATGGTAGCCCATTTTTTTCGTGGTGGGGTTGATTCTCTTCATAGTCTATGTCTTCTTTCTGTACATATCCTTTGTCCACAAGCCTCATATTATGCTTTTCAAGTGAGCTCATATTATTTCTACTTGTTCTTGTAGAACAACCTAAAGGAAATTGGTTTGGTTCCAAGTGAAGGATCCAACAAATTCCATGTCCCATTTTTTATGAGAGAATCATACTCCTTTTGCATGGCTTCTTTCCATTAATCATGAGAAACAACTTCTTCAAAGGAAGTTGGTTCAAAGTTAGTAGATAAATTCAATTCACATTCATATGAAACATTTGTATCATTGACATCACTTGAATTCTAATTATCTATTTCACCTCCATCATCTTGTCTTGTTGAAATTTTGGTTCCTGTCTTTCCAACCTCGTCAGGACAAACACTTTTAAGTGTCTTTGTGAGCCACTTTGGACATTTTTGTGATGGTCCAAGTTTCCCCATTGATTGAGACGGTGTTGCATTGCCATTAAGGTTAAACCTTTAAATCCTCTCAATGATCCAGGTGGATATCGGTGGCCACCCACCTATTCCAATTGGCTCAAAACAATTTGTTGGTAATTTACTATTTTTAGCAGTTTTTCAGGTCCTAAACTTTCGGGGCCATTTTGAGGGCCTAAACGAATTTTTTCATGATAGGGTACCTCAATAATAGGTAAATGGTTTTATTGATCCCTAAAAATGAATCTCCTCATCGATACCTTTCCAATGAGCTATCGTGCGCCCCAAACAAAGATCGTATGCCAAAGTTACACCCCCGGGAAGTTGATACACCAAACTACCCAAAACGAGGTCCACAAAATTGTTTGCTTTTCATATTCTGAGGTTAGGGTTTTGGATTTTATTTATGTTAAAAATTCCTTTGGAGCCTCATTGTAACAATCATCTTCTTGCGAATGAGCGTAGCCATCACATCTCTTCTCAGAGATAAGTTGCCACCATTCTAGCGAGTCTTTCACTATGTAATTTTATAGTTCTGTGCGTTTCACTCATTGATAGAAATTGTGTATTATTGTATATCTATGCCTCTTTTTATATATCTTATATATATCTGTTATAGCATTGTATCTCTTTCAATATCTTGATATATTTCTTTATTATAGCTCTGCTCTCATTTCGTGCCAAAAAATAATCCGGATCAGTGGTATCAGAGCAGGATGCTCTTGATCATTTTTCAGTGCATGTCCCTGACGAGGTCTGAGTATAGAAATTTGGGTCTCGATATTATTTCTCTTGAGGAAAATTGCTCTCACACGCCCAAGAAACCCTCCACGACGGAAGAAAAGAAAGACGACAAAGCAAAATATTATATTAATTTGTTACTTGAACAAGCTCTCATGTGATAGAGGGACAAAATGATGGAGATTTTTTCCCACATTCTTCAACACCTACCGAAAGAAACAAGAACATATTCATCGAGTGGCCCCTTTGGAGGCACCTCTTCTTTCAATATACAAGTTAATTTTGATATTCCCATATTTTAAAATCATATCGATACAGATTCTGGTTAAATCAACTAGAAATTTGTTTCTCCGTTCACAGATTTTACGACAGGGAAAGGATCAACTTTGCATTGCTTAAGGCTCTCCCCCATGTCAAATTTCGGTGGGAAAATTATTGGGAGCAAAGTTCTACAGAGGATTCTAGAATATATGGGGCTGAGCCCACTTGGTATTTTTTTTGGATGCAGTCAAGGAACAATATTACCCTATTGGTAACTATGACGACCGGTATATGAGATGGACCACACTATGACAGGAGAGGGGAAAAATAGTGTCGGAGTTCACAAACACCTTCCATACCTTGCGCACCAAGCTAGGTATCAAAGACTCCGAGTGACATTCTGTTTTGAAATATCGTGGGGCTCTACATAGGTGCATCCAAACCGAAATGGATTTCCTAGATATCTCATCACTAGGAACTACCTATCGATATGATGTGAAAACCGGGCATAAATTTAGGCACCAGAATAAACGGGAGTTTGGGTATGAAAATACACAACAACCAAATTATGGTAAAGATGACCCTAAAAACTAGTCTCCATAAAACTAGTCCAAGCCATAGTAAAATAAGGGTAACAGAAAGACGAAGGACACTAGAAAGTGGTGCGATTTCCACAAAAGACCCTGGCACAACACTGATGGATGACACTCAAAATAATAATTGGTGACCAATATCAAAGAAAAAGAGTCGAACCCTGATTCATAATCTAATTTATAAAATAATGGGAGAAGACAAATCATTGACACAGATCCCACTGCTATTGTCGCGACTACAACAATTCAACCAGGAGAACCAATAGATCTTGAAGAGGGGGAGCGCCTTTTTCATTCATATATGTGGGTGGATGGGACCCCAATCCATTTTATTGTTGATAGTGGAAGTTAGAAGAACCTCATCTCAGTAGAGGTCATCAACAGTTGGGATTGTTGACATAACCACACTCGCAACCATACAACATCGGGTGGTTTTTCCAGGGATGAGATCTCCTTGTCAGCCAGTAGTGTCGATTGTCATACAATATCCAACCTTTCAAGGATATGGTATTATGTGATGTTTCCCTATTGGATGTATTTGATGTTATTTTGGGCCAACCATATACGTGGAAGCACCATGCTATTTATGAGTCTCAACCCCGTAGTGTCATTATTACTCTGCGGGGTCATCTCTATAAGATACCAGAGGTAGTTTTGACTACTGTCCCACTAAAATAGTTCTGCAAGGTAATCTATCATACTGCAAAATTCAGACTCTTCACAATCTGTTCAAAACGTGAACAGAAGGACATTGCAACCACTGCAGCCTTGGCCCAAGACCTTTCTTTCCAAAAGAAGTTGATTGCAGAAGAGAAAGAAGATATTGTTTATTCACCTACAATGGTACCTACACACTACCCAATCAAGCCAAGATAAAACAGGTTGGTTGAACATATTCAATCCCTCTAGCAACAGGTTCGTGATAGTCTTCAACAAGCTAAGCAACACAACTTCTCCAGCAAGGCAAGCAACTCACCAAGATTCATATTTAGCAAATGATTTCCCCTCTCCCCCGGGAACTCAACACAATGGATACCATTGCTTCCTAAGGAGGGAAGATTGACCCAGGTGGATATCTGTGGCCACCCATCTGTTCCAGCTGGCTTAAAATAGTTTGTTGGTGATTTACTATTTTTAGCAGTTTTTCGAGTCCTTAACTTCCGGGGCCATTTTAAGGGCCTAAACGACATTTTTTCACGATCAGGGACCTAATAGATAGTCTAAGGCAATGAATGAGCCCCCAAAATGAAGCTCCTCTTTGATGCCTTTCCAACGAGCTATCACAAGCCCCAAACAGAGATCGTGTGCCAAAGTTATGCCTTTGGGAAGTTGATACAACAAATTACCCAAAATAGGGTCCACAAAATTGTTGGCTTTTTATCTTCCAGGGTTAGGGTTTTGGATTTTATTTATTTTAAAAATGCCTTTGGAGCCTCATTGTAACAATAATATTCTTGCGAATGAGCGTAGCCATCACATCTCTTCTTAGAGATAAACTGCCACCATTCTAGTGAGTCTTTCACTCTATAATTTTACAGTTTTGTACATTTCACTCATTAATAAAAATTGTGTATTACTGTATATCTATGCCTCTTATTATACATATGATATATTTCTGTTATATCATTGTATATATCTCGATATATTTCTTGATTATATCTCCAATCTCATTTCGTGCAAAAAAATAATTCGGATCACTCAATCACATCATCCAATTGTACTTCATGTCCATACAAAGTGGATGGATCTTCTACATGAGAGGGAGATGGAACTTCAAAAGGAGATTCCAACGATTGATCCAAGATAGGGATCCCCCTTTCAATATGTTTAATCTGATCATCAAAATTGTGATGTGTCTTTACATGGATGAATCTATCTTGATGATCAAGTTGTTGCTCAACAATCTTGTAAAATACCTATCCTACTAAAAACTAATAAAATGCCCTGATACAAATAAAATTAAAAAAAGAAAAATTCCAATAATTTCTCATGCATCTAACAACATATTAAAATATCATGAATGCAACCATTCAACAAACACAACATTCAATAAAAAAATTTCACATTGGAATTAAACATATGAAATATCACAAAACACTTATCTCTTGATATGAGTAAGCTAGCTACTTATAAGAAATGTTCCTGTTGATATTATGGTAGTTGCGAGAGGTATTAACCTCCATGTGTAGCCTCTGACTAGAATAGAATATTCTGGAAGAAAGAGAAACCCTAAAAAAATGTGTAGAAACCCTAGAAGACAAGTCGACTCCGTAAAATAATTAATATTAAAGTATTAGCTTCTAGAAGGTCAAGTTGGCCCAAACAAATGACAAGAACCATTATAAATAGGAGACGCTTGAGTTCATTTGTGCTCACTCACCTCCCTCACTCTCTCAAGTATAGCGCAAGTTTGGAGTTGCAGCTGCAAGAATGGAAGGTGGATCCTCTGGGGTGATTCTTGTTCTCTTTCTCTAGTGTTATATAACCTAAGATATGCACCTTACATTCTAGTATCTCTTGGTGGTATTCTTGGTGACATTCTTGGTGGTATTTTGATATCCTTGGTGTTATTCTTGGTAAGTGCAACTGCAACTACTGCAGCTAAGTATTGTTCTTGTTTTGTGGCTTTCAAAATTTATGTCTGGTGAGCTATCTTTGGAGAAAGATGTGCTCTCTTGGTTATCTATTGGCTCTAGTGCTGATTCCAAAATCATTCTATCTAGAAAAGGTTATGGTGCTTGGGAGTGGCTGCGTGCCTATGGTTGGGTGACAATGGTGATATTGTCTATGGTAAAACGAGCACATCAAATATTTTAGCAGGTTATGGGCCCACACTACCTTCATAACAATCTAACTGTTGGAAGTTAGAGAGGGAGTTTTTTGTCAAGCTCATTATAGCACCAATTGCAGTTGCAACTGGGGTTTCTGATTTTGCAGTTGCAACAAACCCTAATCTAATTCTTTGGGCACCTTAAGTGAAGTGTTGGACCTAATTTATGGATATTCTAGTGTGCTTTATCCTAGAGCACCCTCTGGTGCCCTCAACTAGCAAAAACATCAAGTTTGAGTTCTTGGTCAAAGTCCAAGTCAAAGGTTGACTGGTTAAAATCAAAGTCAAAGGTTGACTGGTTAAAATCAAAGTCAAAGGTTGACTGTTAAAGTCAAAGTCAAAGGTTGACTTTTGGTCAAAATTGATTTTGTGGTGAAATTTGAAATTTCAGGGTTTCTATATTGTACTAATCATTGAACCTTTTTTATTCAGTTTCAAACCTCTTCTTGTCAATGTGGTGTCTAGTTTTATCTTAGAAGACAAGTTGAACGATGCTACAAATTTCAAAGGTATGCACTTGTATATGATTTTCATTTTATATCATCCAACAAAGCATGAGTGTGTTTTGTAGGGAATGTATAAGAGACCTTGTCCAAGAAATCATATTGGATTCAATACATTTAGAGGAACAAGCAGATCAACCTCTAGGTTCTAGATTTGATTGATCAAATTGTTAAGTTTCAATTTGCACATATCAAGTTTGATAGTTGCTATGGTAATAGTAGACACTATAGTTGTGAAAAAAATCTTTTAAAGGTTCTATTAATATTAGGTATACTTGGTTGCATGTAAGTACTATTGATATATATATGCTTATTGCACTTGTTTTCAAAATGAACTAACATCTCTTGTAGGAGATATTTATTATTTTTTTCTCCTGGCAGGTCACCTTGGTAATTCTATGATGACTACCATCCTTGTTACCATACATATGTTCTTATGAAAATTCTATTGGAAATAATTTTTCTCTTGTTGTTCTTGTTCTGGGAAGGTCACAGGCGATAGCTCTGAGAAGGAGCTAGAGTGATAGTTGAAAAACTTGGAGAAAATGACTCCATCAAGTGGTGAGGCAGATGATCTCACCAAGTACCAATTCTAAAGGAAGCATGTAAAGCAAAAGAAGTTTTGGACATTGTTCACTTAGATATATGTGGACCAATGTCAACCTTCTCACTAATTGGGAGAGTACACCTCAGATGATTTCAAGACATTCTACAGAGAGGTCAGGATAGGAGGGAGATCACTACTCCCTACAATCCTTAGCAAAATGGTGTAACAGAAAGAAAGAATCGATCCATTGAAGAATATATCAAGGAAATGATGAATGACCAAAATATATCCATGTTTGTATGGGGAGAAGCAAATATGATAGTAGTATATGTTCATAATAGAAGTCCTCATTATATATTGAAGAACATGACTCCAGAAGAATCTTTCTCCGAAAAGAAGCCAAGTTTTGAACACTTGAGGATATTTGACTGTCAGTCAAGAAGAAAGAATGAAAGGAAGCTATGATGGAAGAATATCAATCCATCATGAAAAATGATGTATGGGAAATCGTACCTAGACCTGAAGGAAAGTCTGTAGTCACTTAAAAATGGGTTTACAAGATAAATCATAAAGTAGATGGGAGTATCGATAAATACAAGGTAAGATTTGTGGCTAGAGGGTTCTCCCAACAGGAGGGAGAAAACTAGGATGAAATGTTTGCTCCAATTTCTAGATACACCTCTATTGGAGCCATCATATCTCTTGCAACAACCATGGGTTTGAGTTTACATAAGATGGATGTAAAGCCACTTTTCTCAATGGAGTAATTGAGGAAGAAGTATACATAGAGCAACCTCAAGGTTTTGAGGTACACTCAAGAGAAACCCATGTATGTAGATTAAATAAGGCCTTGTATGGAATCAAGCAAGCTCTAAGAGATTGGTATGCATGAATTGACAGTTACTTGACAAGACTTGGATTTTCCAAGAGATATAGGTTGTGAATGATGCACTTGTGATCCGACTACTATATGTTGATGATTTGTTTCTGACAGGTGCAGATCCTGTCATTATTCAATGTAAGAGGGAGTTAGCCTATGAATTCGATATGAATGATATTGGTTTCATGCATTATTATTTAGGACTAGAAGTATAGCAATAACGTGGTGAAATCTTCCTGGGGCAAGGGAAGTATGTTTTAAATATTCTTTAGAAGTTTGGGATGATGGATTGCAAATACATGACAACTCCTATGGTGATAGATTTGAGGAAGTTGAGAGACTCTGATTCTAATCTAGTAGGCTTATCCCTATACCGATAGTTGATTAGATCATTGATGTATTTGGTTAATACTCGATCAGACATTTTATTTTTTGTGAACATGTTGAGCCAGTTCCATGTGGAACCAAGACATGAGCATTTGATACCTGCAAATCACATTTTGAGATATATTTGTGGGATGCTAAATTATGGTTTGAGATATGCCTCAAGCAATGACATACAATTGCATGGATTTAATGATTCAAATTGGGTAGGGAGTGCAGATGACATAAATAGTACTTATAGTATATGATTCAGTTTAGGCTCTGCTATAATATCATGGGCTAGCAGGAAACATAACTCTGTTGCACTCAACATTGCAAAAACATAGTATATTGCAACGTGTGACACTTGTACGTAAGCAGTATGGCTCTATAAGATGATTTCTGGACTATATGATCAAGTGTTGGATTCGACTATGATATATTGTGATAATCAAAGCTGTGTGAGGCTTTTAGAGAACCCCGTGTTCCATGACAGGTCAAAGCACATTGATATCAAGTACTATTTTATTCGTGATAAAGTCCAGAAGGGAGAAGTGGTTCTCTATTACATCACCACTGATGAGTAGACAACTTATATTTTGATGAAGTCGTTGTCCAAGATAAAGTTTGCATACTTTAGGGATAAGTTGGGACTCGTGGAGATTTCTACTTTGTTTGAAAGGGAGGAGATGACATCCTTGGTTGGGAGGGAGTGCTGATATATGGAATCATGGATAGTCAGTGTGTTGGTGGACAAACATTATCTAGGCAAAGAATGGTCCAGGTAGGGAAAATTGTTGGTGGACAGACATCCTCCCTGTGGAGGATGGTCGAGGTTGATAGATTGTTGGTGGCCATACATTCTCCCAGTGGAGAATGGTCCAGGTTGATAGATTGTTGATGTACCATGGAGAACTATTCTTCTAGGACGTATTTCTAGATTAGAAGAATGATTTGTCTCCATGAGTTCAAAATAGTGACCATAGTGGGGATATTGGTACATGACATACATTTTCCCTGAGTTCACAGTAGTGGCCAGAGGGAAAATGGTCAAGGAGAGTCATTCTTCTAGGATGTATGTCTGGATTAGAAGAATGGTCCTTGTAGCCCATGGCATGGTGTACAACATCTGGGAGGAAAATCATTCTTCTAGGACATATGTATGGATTAGAAGAATGGTCCTTGTAGCTCATTGCGGGGATTACAACATCTATTGGGACAATTATTCTTCTAGGACGTATGTCTGGATTAGAAGAATGGTCCCTATATCACTTTGTTGAGTGTGTTGATTTCAACACATGACTTATTCAACATCATGCATGATTACTCAGATGGAGTATGGCCTCGAGAGATGATGCAAATGATGATATGATTTGATGCCATGAGATTGTTTTACTACATGGTGATACCTTGTGTAGATATTAGTTGATTGCAGTGGAGACTGTATGTCACTAGATAGTAGTTGTGTGCTACTAGGAGTGGTTGTGTACCACTATATGGTAGTTGTGTGTTTCTATGGATCAACATTGTTGTGATCTATTGGATGGAATTGTAGTAACTATGTGCTACTACCTGATTTTCATGGAGACTACCAATAATGTTGAAGGTGTTTCCTAGGCTGGTGTGCCAACTAGTAGTGTTGGAGGTGATTTTCAGCTAGATGGATAGTGATGATGATTCTCGTGAATTTATCTACATGATCATGAGATATCCTGTGTGGCTATGATGATGCTACCTGTAGAATGGTCTGCAAGATTATGTGATCCTTTCCCATACCATGTGGAATGGATGGATGTGTTTGATACCATTACAATTAATACCTCCCTAGCAAGGAGGGAGTGTTGATATTATGGTAATTGTGGGAGGTATTAACCTCCATGTGTAACATTTAACTAGAATATAATATTCTGGAAGCAAGAGAAACCCTAAACAAATGTGTAGAAACCCTAGAAGACAAGTTGACTAAATAAAAGAATTAATATTAAGGTATTAGCTTCTAGAAGGACAAGTCATCCTAGATAAATGACAAGAACCACTATAAATAGGAGGGGATTGAGTTCGTTTGTATGCACTCACCTCACTCACTCTCTCAAGTATAGCACAAGTTTGGAGTTGTAGCTGCAAGAATGGAAGGTGGATCCTCCGGGGTGATTCTTGGTCTCTCTCTCTCTAGCGCTATCTATCCTGAGATACGCACCTTACCTTTTAGTATCTCTTGGTGTTATTCTTGGTGACATTCTGATATCCTTGGTGGTATTCTTGGTAAGTGCAATTGCAACTACTGCAACTAAGTATTGTTCTTGTTTTGTGGCTTTGTGCTTTTATGTCTTGTGAGCTATATTTGGAGAAATATGTACTCTCTTGGTTATTTATTGGTCCTAGTGTTGCTTCCAGAATCATTCTATCTAGAAAATGTTATGGTTCTTGGGGGTAGATACGTGACTATGGTTTTTTGAAAATAGTGATATTTTCTATGGTAAAATGAGCACATCTAATATTTTAACAATTCCTCTGAACTATAGGTTTTTTGTTCCATTTATCTCAACAACAAGCCACCCTAAATCTAGGGCTATGAATCCAAAAGGAGGATTGGCTCTCATGGTTGGTCACACTGTCCACACACAACATTCCAATACCCAATTTTCTAAATCCAACAACAATTCCAATCCACCGTCTCTCTTTCCCCTCAACCTGCACTACCCAAGGAATGGGACCCCCTTCTCTACCATGCAGTTCCTCGAGCTATCCCAATTCCCTTCAGGGCACCAACAGAAGGTTATCCAAAAAATCTCTCATCTAGGGATTCCAAGAATCTTAGTTGTAACAATGGAGTGCTCAAAGAAACCTTCTCAAAGCTCTTGAGAAGTTTCGTCAACATGGAAACTCACTTATAGGAACACAACCTACATTACAAGCATACACTGTACAATTCCAACATAAACCTATCCCCTTTTGTGGTTGTTCTCATACATAGCATGGCTAGTGGTCTTTTCCAACACCTATCTCCCTCTTGTTGTCCCAAAAAATGCATGTAAAAACTTTCCATAATACCCACTCGAATTTGATTTATCTCACTTGCAAACTTGACTCTCACGTTTCCCAAAAAGTCGTTGTACTCAACCCATGCAGTCATAAATTAGTGAGATGACTTTGAGGTAAACATTAATAATGAAATGGATTAGATTATTAGGAATGTGGAATGCCTTGGACCCCCATTCACCCCCCCTCTCTTATGGAATCATATCCCCCCAATGTTACCATCCCTCTTGTATCATAGCCAATGTTTATTTTTATTAATAATTTCAATGTATAATTATTTAGCTCATCCCTCAACCATATCGATTAGTATAGGATCTTCGGACCAAAACTTATTGGCTCGCCAACCTAAATTACATATGTACAATTACATTATAATTGATGGGGATGCAAATTGGGGATGTTACAATCCACTCCCCCTTATTTTTAAACTATCCTTAGTGCACATCACCATACATGATCCAAATTGGATCCTTGCCTAAACTATTTTGTAAATTCATGTTTTATTTATTTCATTTCATGTTTTTTTGGAAAGTTTGGAAGGGGAAACAAACCATGTAACGGTTGGCCTTCCAAAGGCACCCCATTAAAAGAATGAGCATTGTAGTGAAGAGGGAACAAGTGAGGAAATGAGAACATGGGAATTTTATAGAGATGAGAGGTTGAAGAGTGCAACCTGCTTGAAGATCTGTGGATGAAGGAGTTAAGGAGCCTATCCACGATGAGTAAAGGAATCTCTGAGCCATGGGAATCTACAGTTCTTTTTTCAAGTAACAATGAATGATATTTTTGGGCATGCATAGCTCACCCATTATAATGAATTTCCCAAGAAAAATAAATCTATGTTGTTTATACTATGTGGGTGCAATCTTCTCTATGGAGGTATATTGTGGTTTTGGTTTGAGTTTTGTTGCTTGAAATTTATGTTTTGGTTAGTATATGAAAGCTTCATTAGCTCAATAGTATCTGAGATAAGTTTTTTTATTGTTGATTGAGGTTCCACTCACCCACAAATTGTATTCCCTCCTCTAAGCATTTTATTTTATTGTTGGGTGAATTTACTTCTTCCTGGGTGAATTTGTACCTCTCAGGCATTTTTCTTAGTGATAGGCATCCCAACTAAGAAGTTGGTTGGAGTTAATCATTTTTGGTTCATTTTTATTTATTTGGGAATCTTCCCTTTCCCCCAAGTCATGTCCTCTAATGTTGAGTGTCTAAACTCGCCCCAAGTCATTTTTCTCTGATGTTGAGTGTCTGAACTCACCACAGTTCATTTTTCTCCGATGTCGGGTGTCTAAACTCACCCCGGGTCATTTTTCTCTTATGCCAAGTGCCTAAACTTGCCCTGGGTTTTTTTATATATCATTGAGTGGCTTAATTCATCCAATGAATGTTCCTTTATAGTTGGAGATCCTCATTTATATCACTGGTAATTTAACCAAATCCCATATTTTGGGAACTTAGTTGGAATTGGTCTCGCAACCAAAAACAACACAATTGAAGAAGCCAAAAAAAACAAATAACAGAGAATCAAATTCATTCCACAAAAGAATATGTGTTGATGAAATGGTCAATCCATAGGCCCATTGTTTACGGATCATATGGTAACATAGCAGGTTCACCATAGACGTTGAAGAAGTTTCCATGGGCAAAGCCTTGAGTAAGAAGAATCTAGAAGAGTTGTGAGACTTCAATAGGCAGATCCAAGAATAAAGTCTATATTGGAGGCAAAGAGTAGATGAGCTAGAAAAAGAGCTATCTAAGCACCAAGACTCCTTCACCGTCGTGAGGGGAAAATTAGATAGAAGAATATTGCAGCTCTTGCGGTTGGGGGATAAATTCAATGAGATGGATAATTGGCAAGAGGAGAGGTCCATTGAATTCAATGCTTAGTTACCATGAGTTGGTAGTGAAGGAAAATGGATCGAAGGAGTTAGAAGCAGTTGTCCAAGAGACCAAGCAAGCCCCTTCTATTCCCACTACCGAATTTAGCACCGTAATAGAGGAAAACATGGTAAACTCACCTTCTACAACACTTTCTCAGGAAACCTTTGGTGACTTTGAGAAGCACAGTAGAGGAATTGGTTCCAATATCATGGGGAAAATGGGCTATGATGGCCAAGGGATAGGCAAATAAGGTTAAGGGGTTTTTATTCCCATTGCATCTCAACAGAGGCCCAACCATTAAGGCCTAGGATTCAGTGGAAAATAAGCCAACACAAGTGCATCTCAAACCACTTTCTTCAAGGAAAGAGGAACCAAAAAACAATCCATGTGAAACAAGCCACTCAAATATGCTTGTAGAATCTTGGAAGAGGGTGGTAAAGAGATTATTTTTTCATCCATATTCGGTCCAATGCTTGGAGGACCAAGCAACCAAGCTAGCAAGCATAATCACAAGCTGAAGAGGTATGGCATAGTTTCTGTTGCAAGAAAATGGGTCATAAGGCTAGCGATTGTTGGCACTCTAGAAGGACAAGCATCCCATGCAAGAAATATTGCAAGTACTATATATTGATTGGACATTGGGAGGCTAAATGTTGGAGGCTTCACTTGGAAATCCATTGCAAGAACCAAAAAACTAAGAAGAAATCTTGGAGAGTCAAGGGTAAAGGTGAGTTGGTTTCACTTGCAGCCCAAGGAATAGTGGTTTTCCAATGACCTATTGCAGCAGTGAATCCATTTCTATTCATGATATGGACAATATACTTATGCCAAAGGAAGCCTCAATTCATCTCTTATCTTCCATCCTACAATAGAAGCGCCCTTTTTTGGAGAAAAATCAGATTCTGCTTGATGATCGAAGAACAAGATTGAAGGGATTTGAATATTTTGGGAACCAAAAGACTGCAAATGGGGAGGTGTGATCCGAATTGGATCCTTGCCTAAACTATTTTATAAATTCATGTTTTGTTTATTCCATTTTGTCTTTTTTTGGAAAAAATGGAAGGGGAAACAAACCATGTGACGGTTGGCCTTCCAAAGGCATCCCATTAAAAGAATGGATGTTGTAGTGAAGAGGGAACATTGGAGGCAAGGAGAACTTGAGAACTTTATAGATATGAGATCTCGAAGAGTGCTTCCTGCTTGAAATTCGATGGACGAAGGAGTGAAGGAGCATGTTCTTGATGAGTGAAGGAATCTTTGATCCATGGCCATCTACAATTCGTTTCACGAGTAACAATGCATTTGATTTATGGGCATGCATATCTCACCCATTGTAATTAATTTCCCAAGAAAAATAAATCTCTGTTGTTTATATTGTGTGGGTGCAATCTACTTTATGGAGGTATATTGTGGTTCTGGTTTGAGTTTTATTGCTTGAAATTTTTATTCTGGTTAGTAGATGCAAGATTCATTAGTTCAATCATCTATGAGATTTTTTTGTCTTGTTGATTGAGGTTCCACTCACCCACAAATTGTATTCCCTCCTTTGGGAATTTTATTTTATTGTTGGGAAATTTTACTTTTTCTTGGGTGAATTTTTACCTCTTTGAGTGTTTTCCTTATTGTTGGGCATCCCAACTAAGAAGTTGGTTGAATTTAATTATTACTGGGTCATTTTTATTTATCTAGGAGTATTCCCTTCCCCCTAAGTCATTTCCTCTAACAATGAGTGTCTAAAGTCATGCCAAGTCACTTTCCCCTAATGTTGAGTGTTTAAACTCGCCCCAAGTCATTTTTCTTTGATGTTGGGTGTCTAAGTTCGCCCTAGGTTTTTTTTCTTTGATGTTGTGTGCCTAAAATCACCCTGGTTGTTTTCTATATTACTGAATGAATTAATTCATCCATTGAATGTTCCTTTATATCTAGACATACTCATTTATCTCACTAGTAAATTAACTAGTTCCCACAGTTTGGGAACTTAGTTGGCATTGGTCGGGTAACCACAAACAACACAACCCAAGAAACTAACAAACCAAATAACAGAGAAGCAAATTTAGTCCGCAAAATCATCTATGTTGATGAAATGGTCATGCCATAGGCCCATCGTTTATGGATAAATATAGGTGTACATACATATTACAAATCTAGGCTCTCCGACCTTTAATCAGTATAGGTTCTCTGGCCTAAAATGTACATAATGATTTCATAGATTAGTAACTCTTTCAACAATTCCAATAAATAATCTCTCATTCCCCTCAACCTGCACAACCCAAGGAAGTGTACCCCCTTCTCTGCATTGTAGTCCCTTAGGTTGTCCCACTTCCCTTCCAGGGCTCAAACATAGGTTGTACATGAATTCATAGAGCCATGGCTTCTAGGAACTCCAACTGTGATAATGGAATCTCCAAGATTTCAAAGTAGTTGCTAGTATGCCTTCGTCATCACATATTTCAACTCACACTTTTCTTTTTTTAAGCTGTCAAATGTCCACTAGAATTTACTTATTCCATGCCTTTGTTCTTGAGGTCAGTTTCCTTCTGGTACTATTCTTTCCAAGTACTCCATTCATGTATTCATTCTTCAGTTGTTCCTATACAACCATCAAGAGAATAAACATGTTATAGCCATTATCATGCAACATTTATCTTATTCATGGGATTTCTCAACTCCATCACATATTATTTATTCAAAATTAATTTTGTAATCATAAACTAATACTTATCTGTATGGCCATCATGTGATTTTTAAAGTTTCCACGAGAAAGAATTCATTTCACTGTCCTTTTTCCGAAACACCCTCATGATTCCAACCACAATTCCATATGCATTATTAAGCTACCTCTTCCTTTCTATACCCACCCTCTAGTCTTAGGAATCCATTTATTTTCTACATAGTCCCTTGGGCGATCATTTACTAAGGTTTTCATGTGCAAGGAGAGCTCCAACCAACTACTAGACACCCACTGGTAGTGTGTAGCCAATAACTTCCGGCAATCATATGGTTCCAGTATCATAACAATGTCATTCTTCCCAAAATTTTCAGCTTCAATAGTCATCATCTCATATTTATCATGTACATACAATCATTATGGAAATTCCACTTATTAATTTCAAATCCGTTTCATAAAGAAATTCAAATTTCCCCAGGTATGAGATTCCCTCTGATCATATTTTTCTCTTGCAGTTGTAGGTATCGGTCTTCCTTATAAGCTTACTCCATTTCCATATCCAAGACCATTCTACCTACAATATTTCTCAACTTTTATTTATCCAAACAAATTGTCAATATTCATGCACATTATCCTTTTATTACAATATTTACAACAACACATGAAGTGATTTAAGAATTACAATAGACTAACAATTCAATCCCATTCAGTTGTTAATCATATCAAATGGAATGCAACTATCATTCATTATATATGCATTATCATCACACCAATATTTTTATAACGAAACCAAGCATTACCAATAACCAATGTGCCAATACCCATGGCCACATTTATTCGATGCATCCCTTCATTGGTTCTAGAATACCACATATCTCTACCATGTATTCCTCCATGGTGAGGTGGAAGGATTAGACAACGCATCGACACATTATCCATACTCTTCCTCATTACTTGTTCGATCATTTGGATACCTTTCTCTTTGACCCATACACAACACCAAGGATATAATCCTTTAGTGCTCTTTAGTGTCAAAAAAGAGGTTGCAGTCCAAACATCAATTATAAGTATGCAGACCATTGATCACTTCTATAGCTTGATATCCCTTCCATATCCAACCACATCATGGTATCACACATGTCTAGCTCTATTGGCATCCACTTTTATAATTGGAAAATATCTCCTGAATACCTTTGTTATGAACTCATAACCAATATAACATGACATGCCATCAAGTTTCACATGTTTTTATTGCATTTAAATCATTAAATAAATTTTGTGCATTCAATGTCTTCTTCCTTTACCATATTCCGTGGATTTCCATGCTCATAATACACATCCATTCAAATATTCATTTTTTGACTAAGGGAACGCTTAACTCGATTTCCTTCACCATTTATGCATCATAAGTAACTGAATGCATACTTGCATGGTTGTTATCAAATTAATTGATGCTACCTGATCAATTGGTATCTCATAGAAGCTCATAGGCTTGCTTCACCAACCTCTTGATTGGCAATTTTACCATCCTCATTTGTCTTTATACGAATGATTTTCATATGCGGTGGAAAAATCATTAACACCTTCAACCATGCTATAAACCTTTCATTGATAAACAAGCCACCATTATCAACTTTCAATCATAATAACAACTTTATTTAATGTATAACAAAAAACTACTCTTAGTCTATAAGCATGCAATGTGCATATACAAGCATTCTCACATGCACTAATGCATGTCTACATGCACTAATCATTCATTCTCAACATTCATAGTTGTGCATATGTATTCTATCTTTCCTATGTGCATTCTGCACCACTTCCAATATGCACTTCAATCCATATTTATTCGAAGTTTTTTGCTATAGTTGGTTTTCCTTGATTCTCTCTAGATCCTTGCTGCCATGTGTGCTCTCACTATTCTCATATGTGCATTGTCATTCCTTGACTTGAACATTTTTCATCCAAGTCCCACTCAACCATCTTGTAGTTCTAGCTAATATGTCCTATTGGCAATTGCCTCCACTTAGGAAATCATGCCCCAAATTTACCTTGTTGAAACATTCCAACACATTGGAATGATGTAGTTTATATCATCCCATTTTCTTAATGCCACATTATCCTCCAATCAATGTAGCCATTCTCATTATGGAATCCCTTACCATTACCTCTATTTGTCCATTGGATTTTCTCAATTTCTGAATACTCCTCTTCACTTCATCGAGTAATTTCATGTGAAGCCATATTTTGTCCACTCAAGATCAATCTGCTCCCATAGGATGTTGTATTTCTCCATTGGCACTTTAAGGTGACTGGAACTTCATTATTCCATCCATGGAATTCATTGCACCTTTATCCCGCTTCCACTATGCATTCTAATAGCAAAGTGAATTTCTTTCTCTAGATATTTTTAGATAGAAGTAGCTAATGCATAGCTAGAAATTCTTTTCATTTTCTTCGGACTAGCTAGATTTTTCTTGCACATATTATTTATGCAAAAGGGAAAAAGTTGGAAAATATTTGCAGCAATATGGATTTTCCATCTAAGAAGTTGGTCGGATTTAACCGTTGTTGGGTCATTTTTATTTAGTTGGGAATATTCCCTTTTCCCCCAGGTCATTTCCTTTGACGATGAGCGTCTAACTCACCCCAGGTCATTCTTCTCCAATGTTGAGTGTGTTAGCGGCATTTCTTGTCCTAGGCACAAGGGTATTCGGGTCTACAAGTTGCACGAGAAATGCCCAAGCACAGCATGGAAAAATCTCGTTTTACGGCTTCCAATCAAATGAGCGGGTGAAATTACGTTGTCAACGGCCCGGATTCATCCATAAGAACAGATCAACGGTCATCAGGATATCAGGGCTACCGATATATAGCGTCAGAGAAAGCGCATATATTTCAAGACTAAATCTGGGTCGTCTGATCCAACGATACTGTCACATACCCACTACCTAAATCGGATTTTTCTGGTCTTCTGCCAAACCAGGACCCCTAATTATCCATGGAGGCCCAGCATAAGCTGACTCTTTCTCTCTCCTTCTTCATTTCCATGTGATCGCGGGTCATGTTCACGGTTCAATTTGAACGCAGTGCCTATTTGTATTTCGCACCTCGATGCTATAGAAGTGTCTAAACGTTCAAATCTGCAACTGTCGAACCCCGACAGGGCTAGCGACTGACCAATGGGGACGAATCCCTACAGGGTCAGTAAATGGCCAATAGGAACAAATCTCAACAGGGGTAGAGAACCGCTAGTGAGAACAGGCCCCGTCGTGCGGTTAAGTGGAATACAGGTGGTGAAAAGGGAAACTCGACACGGTAGTCAACATGACAGGAGGGGGGCCCCACTTCACATGCCACACTATTCCGGACCCCCCCCC
>JASDQU010244167.1:85078-124828 GCA_032191745.1 Picea mariana | reverse complement strand
GTTGAAAGACACTTGGTCTTAATTCTTCCGCTATTCCACAAGATCCCACGGCTCACAGAACTTTGGCACTTCCTCTTGAAGCAATTCCACCATACAATTCAACTTCTCAAGGACTTCTGGCCAAATGACTTGGCGTCCTCCCTCCTGAGTTTGACTTCTGTGAGATGATTTCGACCTCCGCCTCCCTTTGAACACTTCATAGGTTCTATCCCTTATGAGCTTTCACTTGTGAACTCAAGGCTTCCAAAAGGGTCCCTGTACGCACTCCTTGCAGCGATTTTCAAATAACCTCTGGTTATTTGAGTCTTCGACTTTGTGCACCTCTTGTAACAAAAGTCTCTCAATCTCCCTCTTGAGTTGGTAAAATCCCAGACCTCTCTCAGCCTGCGCACACCTTGCACGACTCTTAAGCTAACCTTACACTTCAGCCTATAAAAACACGATTTGAATCTCCCCTAAGAGTTTTGAGATGAAACTCATAGGTTGGTCGACGCACTCCTTGCAGACCCTCCATTGCACTCTTTGCAGGAGTTCTCAGAAAGAGAAACAACTGAAACTCATTCTCCCCTTGTCCAGAATTCAAACATTCAACATAGAATTATAGAGCATACACACACATATTTAATTGAAATAAAATGCACACAGAGAATATAAACTAGCCTACAATATACCATTCAACAGGTGGTTCCAACAACCATAACAAAAACATAGATTGGAATCAAATATTTCTTCTATTAAATCTAGTGCTCATATACATGGTAAATAACAATAGCTAGAAAGCATAAAATTCTCTATTCTCCTCTGTAGCTCGATAGCTTACAAAATTCTGAATAATAAAGAGTTATTTTCAAGATACAAGGTGAGGGTGTCTATCATCCATTTTCCCTCCTATGCTCCTAAACTGTCTAATCTATTAAATTAAACCTACCTACTTGCATTAAACAAACTTAAATTCCTATTACATCCATGGATAGGAACATACACTCCAAAATCAGTTTGGATCTTCAGATATAATTGCAATTGCATTGTCCTACTATCCATTACATTAATGCTTCAGATTTTAAATTTCAAAACGTTTTTACAAAAACGTTTTCAAATTACATCTGCACGTCCAACTGCCTCTTTGGCTAGGCATGTGCTTCAACTTTCTACGATTCTTCTGCATCATACTCCCTCACTTGAAAATTTTCATGAACTCTTGTTCATGAGTTCCTTCACTGTTTGTCCATGCTTTTTAATTGTTGCTTCATCTTCCCAACTAACATGTTCAACTGGATGTCCTTTCCACTTGAAAAAGTATTCAAAATACTCTTTTCTCCTGGTATTTATGCTAATCCTCTTGTCAATTATACTTTCCATCTGTGGCTTTTCAGCTACAGGCATTTTTTTTGTCCGTGGAATTTCTTCCTGTTCACCCTCCGCTCCTGCTTCTTCAGCTCTGTAAGGGTACAAATCCGCGACATTGAATATCGATGAGATTCTGACCCCATGAGGTAATTCAATCTCATACGTGTTTGCCCCAAATTTTCTTATGACCTTGCATGGTCCAATTTTCTTCATCTTCAGCTTGTTGTATGTTCCCCTTAGGAACCTTTCCTTCCTCAAATGTGCAAGAATCAAATCACCAACTTCAAATTGAAGTTCTCTCCTATGTTGATATGCTCTACATTTGTACTCTTGACTTGAACTCTACAATCACTCCTTGATTCTACTGTGAAGCTCCTTCATTCCTTCTGTAAAGTCCTCTGCACTAGCACTCCTGAATTCATCTTGTTCTGAATCTTTCAATTCAGAGACTCTCCTTGGCTGCATTCCATATACAATTTGGAATGGACTCTTCCCTATTATTTTATTGAGTGAATCATTGTAAGTGAATTCCATCTGTGGCAGAAAGTGATACCATTGACTGTAGTGTTCAGTCACTAAGCTCCTTAACAAATCTCCCAAGCTCCTGTTCACGAACTTTGTCTATCCATCCATCTGAGGATCATATGTTGAGCTAAAAGACAAGTTTGTTGCCAGCTTCTTCCATAAGGTCCTCCATAAATGTCCTACGAACTTGGTATCTTGATCATAAATGATACTCCTTGGTAAGCCATGAAGTTTGATGACTTCCTTGAAAAACATGATCACAATATGAGTTGCGTCACTCGTTTTCTGGCATGGTATGAAATGTGCCATCTTTGAAAATCTGTCTACCACTACAAAGATTGAATCATATCCCCTATGTGTCCTTGGAAGTCCTAATATGAAATCCATGCTCACTGTGTCCCGTGTCCTTTTGGGTATGGGTAATGGCTAATATAACACTGCGTTCTGCCTTTTTCCCTTCATGTGCTGACAAATTTTGCACCTGTCCACAAAATTCTTCACATCTGTCCTCATCCCTAGATAGTAATATGAGCCATTCAACTTTGAGAACGTTTTGTCATGGTTGAAGTGTCTGACCAATCCTCTGCTGTGATTTTCCTTTGGAAAATTCTCCCTCATGGAGCATTTCGGAATACATAGCTGATTTCCCCTGAACAATAGTCCATCCTAGATCATGTACTCTATCCATTGGCTTCTGTCTCTGAGAATTGGATTCTTAGATGCCTCATATGCCTATTTGAAATCTAGATCATCCTCGTACATTTCTTTGAGGTTATCAAAAAAAAAGTCTTAACTCTAAATTCTTGCATAAGTAAACATTTCCTGCTCAAAGCGTCAACAACTTTGTTAGCAGTTCCAGAAATATGCTTAATCACAAAAGTAAAATTCTGCATGTATTCAACCCATTTAGCATGTTTTTGGTTCAACTTCACCTTTTGAGTCATGAATCGCAAAGCGTGATTATCTCTATACAAAACAAACTCTTTTGGAACCAAATAGTGCCTCCATTTCTTCAGCGCTTGTATGGCTACGTAGAATTCTTTGTCATACATGGAGTACTTAATATTTTCTTCATTCAACTTTTCACTGAAATACACGACTGACCTATTGTCTTGGCTTAAGACTGCTCCAATGGAAAATCCACTCACATCACACCTGACCTGGAATGTCTTGCTGAAATCTGGCAAAACCAAAATTGGTTGCTCAGTGATCTTTTTCTTCAGCAGGTTGAAGCTCTTCTCTGCTTCCTCCGTCCAGTGAAAAGATTTATGTCTTTTCTTCACCATATCCATCATTGGTGTGCTAATTCCACTGAAGTTTCGAATGAATTTCCTATAGATTCTAGCCAAACCATGGAAGCTTCAAACTTCAAACACGCTCTTCGGCGATGGCCAATCCTTAATTTCCTTTATCTTTTCCGGATCCATTTTCAATTCATTTGCAGAGATAAAAAAACCCAAATAAATGATTTTTGTTCTCATAAATGATGATTTTTGCATGTTGATCAGCAATTTCTCTTGCTATAACCTTCTCATCACTACAACTAAATGCTTCAAATGCTCTACTTCAGTTTTGATGAAAATTAATATATCATCAATATATACAATGACGATTTTCCCAATGAAATCCCTCAGGACTTCGTTCATCAACCTCATGAAAGTACTGGGCACATTCGTTAAGCCAAATGGCATGAAAATCCATTCATACAACCCTTCATTCATCTTGAATGTTGTCTTCCATTCATCACCTTCTCTCATTCTAATCTGATGATATCCTCTTTTCAAATCAATCTTTGAAAGAAAATTTGCTCCACTCAAGAAATCCATCAAGTCATCCATCCTTGGCAATGGGAACCTATACCTGATGGTAATTTTGTTGATTTCCCTTGGGTCTGTACACATCCTCCATCCACCATCCTTCCTTGGGTTGAGCACTGTTGGAACAACTCATGGACTCAAGATTTCCCGAATCAATCCTTTGTCCATTAAGTTCTAGACCTGTCTCTCAACTTCTTCATTCTCCTACGACGTCAACCTATAAGATGCTTTGTTTGGAAAACTGGCTCTAGGTATAAGATTGATATGATGGCTTATACTCCTGATAGGTGGCAACGAACAAGGTAGTTCGTCCACTACTATATCAACAAATTCTTCTAGCAACTCCTGGATTTCTTCCGGTAAATCATCTATCCTAGTGTTGTTCAAAACAATTATGGGCTTCCTAACCAAAATGAATTACATGTCTTCCTTCTTCTTGACTTCCTTAAGAAGTTCCTTTCCACTCATAAGAAGTACAATGTTGCTCATCTCTGTTTTCACCTCTTTATCCTTAATTGGTAGCAACATGTGCATCCTACCATTTTTCTCCAGAGTGTACTTGTTCTTTCTCCCATAATGCACAACATTTCTGTCATATTTCCACGGTCTACCCAACAATAGATGAAAAAAATCCATGGGAATGACATCACATAATACCTCATCTTTATATCCTCCCATTTTAAATTCAACTAAACACTATTTAGTGACATTTAGCTGATGTCCTTTTTGTAGCCACGAAACTTTGTATGGGCTTGGATGCGCAACAGTCTCCATATCCATATTTTCTACCATTTCTGTGGATACAAGATTATTTGTGATACTTCTATTCACTATGACCTTGCATACCATTTCTTTGGTTTTGCAAGCAATCTGAAACAGATTGTTTCTTTGGGTTGGGTTCTTTGTCTCTTTCTCCGGTTTCAAGAGAACTTTCTGCATCATCAAAGATCTCCCGCCCTCAATGTCCTCTGCCTCAACATTTAGTCCTTGAGCTTTGGCAATGTGAGTTTCACCACCATATTTCTTCCTATTTGGACACTCATAGGATTTATGTCCGATTTTTCCATAGACAAAGCATTTCACTGTACCTCTTCTGCCTCGTCCTCTTCCTCTGGCTCGAGGAAAAGTATTTCTATCAGCATACTGCCTCCCGTGAGCTTCCTCCTCTCTCAGATTGAGTTTAATGTTTCTTCCCCTCTTCTTTAGGCTTTTGAGTTCTGTCCTGGGCAATTGTCTTGCCTCTTATTTAACTTCCGCCTCAGCCTCTTTGACCTTACTTTCGGCTCAACTTCTCTTCATCTTTTAGAGTCACATGATAAACATGTTCTATGGTTTATATGGTCATCATGCTCATCTCATCCTAAATGTCATATCGTAGACCATTCATATACCTGGAAACTTTCTCATCATTGCTTTCTTGATGACCTACTCTGATGTTTATCCTATAGAACTCTTCAGTGTATTCTTTCACTGACATCAACTTCTATCTCAAATTCTGCATCCTCTGAAATAGATTTATTTGATAATCCATGGGTATAAACGTGGCTTTCATTTTTGCAACCATTCTATCCTTGATCTTGATTTTCTTCTTTCCCTTGCAACGTCTGTCAGCCTGCAGTTCATCCCACCATAATGTTGCATGTCCTTTAAGTCTAGTAATGACATGTTTGACTTTATTGTCTTTCTCAACATCCTCATAGTCAAAGTGTTTGTCTAGATCTCTAATCCAGTCTAGAATCTCTTCAACGACTAGGTTGCCTTCGTACATTGGAATGTCCATTTTTTCCCTATTACCTATTCTTGCAACAACCTTGAATAGGAATTCTTTTGTAGCATCTTCGACTGCAACTTCTTCTCCTTTGTTTTCAGCTTCATTTTCACTTTCAGCTTCGCTGATATCCCTAGCATCAACTGTTCACCTCTGTGTTGTCTCCATAGCATCAAGTCTGGCACATAGTTCACACATTTCTCTTTCCACTGCTGGATCAGGTATGGGCCTTTCTCTTCTTCTCAGTGGCATGGTTGTAAAATTCCTCTTTTCTCTCTTCTATAGAAAGTAAAGAATTTGTTTTGGGCTCTGATACCACAACTGGTGCAAACCTCCTGCCCTCAGGCTGAGATCCGTGCAGGATATTCTCTAAACCACGACAAGGGTTAAATGAACTCCTTTTCTAATCCTGTAAAGGATTTTAGGTCTCGTGAGTTAGGCACTTCAAATACAATGCCACAACCCTTGGAAATAGCCAAAATGCGAAAATGCGAATGGGATTAAGGTGTAATCCCCCTCTTCAACCCCTTTTACAATAGGACCACAACCAAGCCTTAATGCAAGCACCTTTTGCAACTCACAACTTCACGAGTTGGAGCACCAACCTCTCGTGTTCTTCCCTTATGAATCCATGAAATGCGATATGTCAACGAAGTTTGAATCCAACCAAAGAGATGGGTGCATGCCACCTATCACCTCTGTTTACTCTTCTTACAGAGTGGGTCCTTTCCACCTGTTCTCATGAGTCTTCGAATTTCACAACTTGAGAGAACAACGAACAACCATTCCTCTCCCTCTACAAATCCCCGACTCCGAAATCGTGCCTTTGACGAGATCGACAGTTGTGTGCTTCCCTCGATCCAACGACCCTCGTTGTATCCGGATATGATGGTCACTATCCTTCCTGAGCTTAAGAGTGTTGAAATACACTTGGTCTTAATTCTTTCACTATTCCACAAGATCCCATGGCTCACAGAACTTTGGCACTTCCTCTTGAAGCGATTCCACCATCCGATTCAACTTCTCAAGGACTTCTGGCCAAATGAATTGGCATCCTCCCTCCTGATCTTGAATTCTGTGAGACGATTTAGACCTCTGCCTCCCTTTGAACACTTCAGAGGTTCTATCCCTTCTGAACTTTTTCTTTTGAACTCAAGGCTTCTAAAAGGGTCCCTGCACGCACTCCTTGCGACGATTTTCAAATAACCTATGGTTATTTGGGTCTTTGACTCTGTGCACCTCTTGCAACATAAGCTCTCAATCTCCTTCTTGAGTTTGTAAAATCCCAAACCTCGCTCAGCCTATGCACACCTTTCACGACTCTTAAGCTAACCTTGCACTTCGACCTATAAAAACATGATTTGAATCTCGTCTAAGAGTTCTGCGATGAAACTCATAGCCTGGTCGACGCACTCCTTGTGGACCCTCCACTGCACTCTTTGCAGGATTTCTTAGAAAGAGAAACAAATGAAACTCATTCTCCCCTTTTCCAGAATTCAAACATTAAACATAGAATTCTAGAGCATACACACACAAATTTCATTGAAATAAAATGCACATAGAAAATTTAAACTAGCCTGCAACATACCATTCAACAGGTGGTTCCAACAACCATAACAAAAAAATAGATTGGAATAAAAGCATTCTTCTATTAACTCCAGTGCTCCTATACATGGTAAATAACAACAACTAGAATGCATAAAATTCTTTTTTCTCCTTTGCAGCTCTACAACTTACAAAATTCTGAATAATAATGAGTTATTTTCAAGATACAAGGCGAGGGTGTCTATCATCCATTTTCCCTCCTATGATCCTAAAATGTCTAATATATTAAATTAAACCTACCTACTTGCATTAAACAGACATAAATTCCTATTACATCCGCGGATAGGAACATACTCTCCAAAATCAGTTTGGATCTTCAGATATAAGTGCAACTGCACTTTCCTCCTATCCGTTATATTAATGCTTCAGATTTTAAATTTAAAATCATTTTCACAAAAACGTGTTCAAATTACATTTGCACATCCAACTGTCTCTTTGGTTAGGCACGTGCTTTGGATTTCTACGATCCTCCTGCATCATTACATCCATAGCACCAAGATTGTGCATTGACATCTCCCCTTGGAGATCTTCTTGCACACTACTTGTTCAACTAGAGAGAGAGAGAGAAAAGGTTCCAAGGTAAAAAAAATAACCCTTCCAAGGAGGAAAAGGAGATCCCACCTTCTCATCCCAATCTTCTACGAGAAAGGTATTCCAAACATGTTCTTTTATTTTTTATTCCCCCATGTGAAAAATATTCCATCCTAACCAAATTTTTTACTTAAATTTGATATATGTAAGTTAAATGTGTCCATTTGAAACTTACCACATTCATATTTTCTTTTGTTAAAGTAGGATGTATTTATTTTCAAAATCACTACTAGTTGTATTTCATTTACCAAATCACACATACATTTGCTAGTATAGAACCACAAGGGACCCATTACCTCCATGATATTCTAGATGTATGCTCGACCTACATATTGGGAAGTATCCCTTCTCTTAATTCTTCATTGGTTTGACCTCCCCACTCACGTTTGATCACACCGATGCTTGGTTCAACCTTTCTTGGTTCCACCTTGCTAGGAACACCTAATAAAAAAACCATGTCCAATAGTCCTTCTTCAGGAACTAACTCATGAAACTCAAACCCAACAACATGAACACAAAAACTACCATACATGGCTTCATTGAATCTTCCTAATTTGAAAAATATCACCAATGTTCCCATCTTACATGATGCCACTTGGTTTCCCATCCTGACCAATATTCCCCGAGGCATTCCCACATTTGATGAGAATTTGAGTGAAGATCCCACCAACCATGTCACTTCCTTCCATCTATGGTGTTGATCCAACAACTGTTGATGATTGAAGCTACGTGAGACATTCTCCAGCTTATAAACATGTGAGATGTGGATCATTAAAGCTATGTGAGTCTTTCTCTCATCTTACAAAATTGAGAGAAAGACCCTAAGAAGGGTACGTGGTTCCTACCTAAGATAGAGATAGAACGTAGATATGACCTTTTCCATTCATAGAGTTGAGAAGAACTCCAGATGATTATCTAGTGGGAAAGGTGATCTATTGAGTTAGACGTGCCTGTGGTTGAGCACAAGGTGAACGTGTGAAATCCCAAAGTGTTGGGTGCATCGTCATGTGAATAGAAATGAAGATGATGTATTAGCCTCCTCTGAGCAACAGAGTTGACGAGAAACTCTAGATGATTCTTCTGTGTGAGGAAGTGGGAAATAATATCTATAGAGTGGACGTGCCTGTGGACGAGCACATGTGAACATGTGAAGATCTAGTTCTTCTATGTAATGCAGTGAGCCAGAGATATGGACATCCCTATGGATATGCCCCTAGTGGATGAGCACTAGTGGGTGTATAAGATCCCTTGCTATATTTTTCAAGAGTCAGACCTACCTGTAACCCTAATTGTAATGTAAAGGGTATAGGTCGGCTCCACCTTAATGTGATTAATAATAAATGTAAAAGATAATTAATATAAAAGATAATAATCAATATGGTAATTATTAATTATATTTTGAGTTGTTGAAGTCGGCCCTATTGTGCCAAAAGACACATCATTTTATGTGACAAGTCTAATATAAATAAAGGTGAATCCCCATTGAGGAAACACACTAAACATTATGTCATCTCATGATTTCAGATGTTGAGGTCTGAAATTATGAGAATTGCAACACCCTCTTGTGTGCTAGTTTTTGGTGATGGTGTGGGAGGTCTTTCTCTTGAGAAATATAGCAAAGGATTGGCTAGGTTTTCTTCCCTTGTTGAGAAGGGTTTCCTAGGATACTTTTTGTGTACTTGTGCATGGATCTTCTTCATGTGATCTTGGTTTTCTGTAGTAGTTATGGTTGAAGTAATTGTTGACGGGAAATTTAAAAGGATTACATGAGCCATATCTCACTAAAATTTAACATGGTATCAGAGGAGTACTTGAAGAAAACCATATTCATAGTGAAAGGATGGAAGCCATGGGAGTTCTTGGACTTATAAGAAAGGGGTCAAACCCTCATTCAAATTTTGTGGTGAAGGATGAGGCTAGCCACAGGCCTCTAAGGAACACCTGGGCACACCTATAGCAACACATGTTCTTGTGCTTGAACAATAGAAAAGGGCTATACTTTTCTCCTTAAATTTTGAGGTGAAGGTTAAGGCTCTAACCACAGGCCGCACATGTTCATCCCTATCCACAACATAAAGGAAAGATCTTGAAGCCCCAGCAGCAGGTCCCGAAGGACACTTAAAACCTGATCACAGACTTAAAGAAATACCCATATGCCTGGTGGGGTAATCACTGAGGTAGTTGACAGTCCAGAAGAAACTATAAACTCAAAAAAATTTACAGAACTTTTTTTAAAGGTCAAAATCTGAGGTGCATTTCTATGACAGATGGAAGGTTAGAGGGTAAACTTTTATGATGTACACTCCAACAAATGTATGGTAAATTTCTGAGTTATATTGCTACCCATATTCCTGAGTTATACTTCTAAGTTATTGTTGGCACAGGGGCTGACCCAGGGTTCAATGCTTCAACAAAACACCAAAAAAACCCTAACTATCGGCCCTTTCAGCAACACTTGTGAAGAAAATGAAGTCTCACCCAAGGTAGAGGCAGGGGGTTGTAGGAATCAAGTGTCTACAACCTAGCTGGGATAGATATATGTGATCACAACTGTTAGCAACAATTTTGGTATCGGGGCACAAAGGTACACAGGTCTGCAGGATTTGTCGGGAAGCACCCAAGCACAGCACAGAGGAACCTCTTTTCAGTTACAACTCAAGCGAATGGGCGAAGGTTTTGCTGACGGCCACCGAGATCCACCTATAAAGCTGATCATTGGTCGTCGGGATTTTGGGGCTGCCAAGTTGCCCTGGGGATAATGCAAGAGATAGCTTCAATAATTCAAGACAAATCTGGGTCGTCCGATCCAATTGGGATAGGTGGCTTCCAGTCAGTGTATTAGGGATTAGAGTTTTGGGAAACAAGGAGCCTCCCATTCGTTGTAGTTGAGATCGCCGATCGACGAAATGCCGAAAGCACCTTTGGAGCCAAGCCCATGGTCCTAGCACTAAGTCACTTCGAGAAAGCCTGTAAATAAGAGCGGCTCCCTTTTAAATATCGAATGCCCCCTCATCCATTCATCCTAAGGACATGTGGCACAATATCTGGCCGCATCGGTTTTCAGCAATCGCAAGTTTGAAGGGTAAAAGTTTTGTATCACTTTGTATCATGAAACCTCGAACCCCGAAGTGCCAAAATCACCCAGGGTCGGGCCCACAGTATCATGGGGCAGTCTCAGCCGTCCATTTGAAGCAGACACCTGACGCGCGATTGAGCTCCTCGCCGATTCACCCATCACGAGTTCAAGGAGAAAAGTGAGGCATCGTCGTATCCCCGATGCGCGAAGTAGCGAGAGAATCTAGGACCTGGGGCCCATAGCAGTGTTGGGTGAGCTGAGGACTATCAGATTTCAAGAATGCATGGTTCCCTATTGAGCCGTTTCAGCGTTTCACCCATCGCGACTATGATAATAAAGGATCAACTTCTTCCTATTCGCAAACGTCGAAAGTGATTATGGGAATAATAGCACAGGGTCATAGCCCGTGGTCACCAAGAAAGAAAGGAGCTATGCGAAAAGGGGCCAAAGGTGTCAGGTCTAGTCACCGAAGGGATTATCGTGATTTACATGTGCCATCGGATACGATTCTGCTCCTGGTTTCCGCTTGGAGTAAATGAAGGCAGGAACGGGTGGATNTATGATAATAAAGGATCAACTCCTTCCTATTCGCAAACGTCGAAAGTGATTATGGGAATAATAGCACAGGGTCATAGCCCGTGGTCACCAAGAAAGAAAGGAGCTATGCGAAAAGGGGCCAAAGGTGTCAGGTCTAGTCACCGAAGGGATTATCGTGATTTACATGTGCCATCGGATACGATTCTTCTCCTGGTTTCTGCTTGGATTAAATGAAGGCAGGAACGGGTGGATGAAACCTCTTTTCATTCATTAAGTGTGAGGTATGGAGGGTCCGGCAAGCGGTCTACTCGAAGGGGTTCTGTATACTGATTTTTCCATAGAAGTCTGCACATGCCATGTTGGCCTTTAATGTTTCAGCTACCTCCCCTGCAAAGGCCACGCGAAGTTAAGGAGACGTCTGACAAGGGACTTCGGCCCGAAGATCAATTGAAGGGACACCAAGCCTTGGGTGACTGGGAACGCCTCTGTGAGGTGAATTTTCCTGAGTATATAGACTCAATCTTTGTATTTTGTAAGCATCGATGGTTGAGCAAAGCTCCTGGTTGTAAAGTTTTGATGAAGTGCTGGTCGCTCTGGTTAATGTATAAGGCATTGGAGATTTCTTACTTTATGGATGTCAGTTTCCCTTCCGTTTCTTTTTTTACCATGTTAGAACAACTCGGAATTGGAGGATCCAGTTGAGTTGTGACTGTTATAGGATGATGAAGGTTGGATCACTGTAATAGTCACATTGTTTCTAATCGGTTCTTATGATGTTCTCAGCGCTGAAACGACTTGGAATTGAAGGATTTAGTCGAGTCACCCCTCAGCTCCTTGAAGCTATGGACCAAGAGGATCTTGCCTTCCAAGTTTTTCGTCCTCAAGCTTCCGAAGGCTTGTGGCCTGAGGTAGTCTTGCTCGCCCTTCTCACAAGTCTTCTTTCTACCACCCTTTAATCATTTACTGACAGAAGTTGGATCAAGACCTCCCTTGCTTTCTACATACCACGCCCATTTTCCCGAGTTAAAGCTATATTTTCTTGAGTCTTTACCCATCTGATCACCCCATTAAACAAATCGTGACATAAAACTAATGGGCATTGGGCTCTACTCCTGCAAGCAATCCAGGAATGACTTCTGACGCCAACATTTTTGGCGCCATTTCCAGGGACGAAGTTGAAAATTTTCCTGGGGATTGAATGACATTGAGCCTCTGATTCTGAAGGTGCATCGGGTATCAGAGCCTTTGAAGATTGCTACTGTGCACCTGGTGACTCCATTGTGATGACTCCACTGTGGCAAACCAGCCGTGTTAATTGTGGCTTTTAGAGGCAGGCATACGCGGTCTCATCCACAGCTGCCTCTAGCTATGCCTGAAGAAGATCCAAAGGTGGTGCTTAGAAAGGGAAAGGCCTCTGAAGAAGAAGCATCCACCATCGAACCTGGTAATCCACCATATGCTTCTATAGGAACTCCTTTTTCTCCTCCTCAATTTCTCGACAGACCTGTTTCTGAAGTTTCCCGTTTCCTAAATTTCGGGAGTGTTCCTGTTGATTTTTCCTCTTCTGGTTTGGGACCAGAGGGATGAGACCTTGTCACTCCCCTCTCCCCTAAAACTATACCTTGGCATAGACCCGAGACCATAGAAGATTTCCGCATTCCTATCTTTACTACTCCTGTGCAAAGAGAAGAACCTGCTGACTTGAGCTCATTAGCTTTCTCCTTAAATGCCCTCTTATTTCCCACTCCACTTTGGGACTCATTCCCAATAGCCCCTTCGCGAAATCCTTATCCTCCCAGTTCTCCTCCACCTAATATTCCTATGGCTGGTGCTTATCCCCCTCTGAATAGAATGGATGCCATAGTCACTGCTAGATATGCTCCCTTAGTTCTACCCCATCCTATGAATCCCCTCCCTGCTCGAGATTACTTGAAATACATGCCCAAGTTCACCGGATAAGGGGATGTAATTGTGGAAGAGCACCTGGATGCTTTCTATAGTTACGCAGACAACCTCAACATTGAAAATGAAGATGTATGGATGAGAGTCTTCGTCCAGAGCCTGGATGGCGAGGTGAGGAAATGGTTCAAGGGATTGGCCCCCAGATCTATTGCTGGGATCGAAACCCTGGATAGTGCTTTCCTGAGGCAGTGGGGCAATAGGAAAGATTTCATGTACTACATGATAGAGTTCGGGTCTCTAAAGAAGATGGAAGGAGATTCTATCTCTGACTTCTCCAAAAGATTTAATAAGATGTATAATAAAATTCCTGTTGAAATAAAACCCTCATAAGCCTGGGCCAAAATTTCTTATGCTAGTGTGTTTGGCCCCGATTTTTGTCTTTTGTTGAGAGAAAGAAGATCCAACTCCTTAGCTCAAATGAAATATGCAGCCATAGAAGTGGAATCCAATGTGTTAGCAACTGACAGACTGAGGAACAAGGTCGACATAGACAGAAGAAAGGGAAGATCGGAAACCTCAACCTCTGGATCATCAGTGCCCCACCCTCAAGTGGATGAACTGACCAAGATGGTGAAGTCTCTGTCTATAGATATGGAAAGAATGAAAGTCAAGGGGAGGCAAGCATACAAGGGCCCTCATAAAGCTGAAAACAAAGGAGGTTTCAGGAGGCCAAACAATTTTACTCCCCCGAATGTGCAAAGAGAAAAGGGAAGAGACAAAGAAGACTAGAAAATTTAGGCCCCTTTCCAAAACAATTTTGTGGCCAAGGGGGAAGAAGGGGAGATAGATGAGCGTGATCCTGAAATCCACTGCTTCGGAGACAATCCTCCTTTTCCTCATCTCACTCAATCAGCATATGAGGAGTCTCTCATGGACAGTCAGCTAAATGAACTGAGTAAAGGAGACAAGGCTACTGAAAACCAAGGTAGATATGATATGAGGTCGAAGAAAAAGACAATAGAACCTTATGCTCCTGATCGGTCCACTAGAATAGAGAAGCCCACTAATGAAGTAGCAGACAGTCATAGAGGTAAGAAGCACCAACCCCTCTTTCCCATAGTCCAGATTCATGTTCCCGAAATAAAAGAAATTCCGAAGCTTACATCTTCTTTTAATTTCGAGCATGAAATTCAAAAGATTAGAATTCTTGTACCCCTGACCGAGTTGATTAAACATGAAGGGTTCAAGAAACGCTTCTCCGAGATTTTACAGTCTGAGACCTCATGCCTTCCCACAGACTCCATCAATTTACAAGATGAAAAGCCTGCAGTTATCCTAGGTCCTATGGTAGAAGACAGGAATGACTCATCCCTTCCCTTCTACACTTCCCTGAACATACACGACAAGGTGCTGCACAACTGCTTGATGGATTCAGAAGCTTCTCACAACCTCATGCCGAAAACTATCATGGAAGAGTTAGGGCTAGAAGTAACCCGAGCCTATCATGACCTCTATTCCTTCGACTCCAAGAAAGTTCAATGTCTTGAAGTTATCAAAGACCTGGTCATGACCTTGTTTCAGTTGCCCATGAAAAGTGTGGTCATGGATATTGTAGTGGCCGATGTCCCCCCCAAGTTCGGTATGTTGTTATCAAGATCTTGGATAAAAATAATGGGGGGAACTTTGCAAATGGACCTCACATATGCTACTATTCCAGTGTTTGGAGGAGAGCATAGAAGGCTATACAGAGAAGCCCAACTGGCCTATATAATCAGTGATGAGGAAAACCCTACCAACCATCCCATTTTTTCCTTAGACACTGATTTAGGTTCTAGTGTGCTACAACTCACCCATGCTCCCGAGCCTCCTCCTAAACTTAGAAAGCAGCCCAAAATTTCCCCTAAATTTCCTCCCTCCATCACCCTCATCTGGAAAATGTTCTTTGATGGATCCTCTTTCAGGGAAGGCGCTGGAGCTGGGGTGGTTTTTGTGTCACCTGCTCAGGAAACCATATCTCTATCGTACAAGCTAGAATTTGAAGCCACCAACAATGTGGCAGAGTATGAAGCTCTCGTCCTAGGGTTGAGAGCCACAAGGGAAATGGGAATTCAGGAGGTAGCAGTGTTCAGTGATGCAGAGTTGGTGGTCCAACAGATCACAAGCACTTACCAAGATAAGAATCCTCGACTCAGGAGTTATAGAAACGAGGTATGGGACCTTATTGACAGTTTCTTCTCAGCATTTAACATTTCTTTCATCCCAAGAGAGGAGAACACAATGGCAGATTCCTTGGCTACATCAGCAAGTAATTTCAAAGTGCCCTTGCTGCCCAAATTCAGATATGATGTGGAAGTAAAATACATGCCCTCCATACCTGACAACGTCAAACATTGGAAGGTTTTTGAGGATGATCTAGAGGTCAAGAAATTCTTGGAGACTGTCGAATAATTTTCAGAGATGCATATTGAATAAGACTCTGTCTCTGAAGAAGAGCTTGATGGGGGCAATTTTCTGAATAAGATTGTAGAGTGAAACATTGTGCAGCTGCCCAACAATCATATTCCAAGAGGATTAGTTCCTCTCGAAATGCTTTTTGATGGAAATGATGTGGAGTTAAAAGGGGAGATCTCAGCAGATGATGCTGATAATATTTAGTGCAACATTGGCACTGAGAGTAAGCCCAGGTTGGTAAAAATGTCGAGAAGTCTGAGAAAGGAGTAGAGGTCAGAATACGTTGGACTTCTGAGGGAATTTGCTGATGTTTTCGCCTGGACCTATGAAGACCTCAAAACATATGACATTTCTATCATCAAGCATAAAATCCCATTAAAAGAGGAGGCAAAGCCATTTAGGCAGAAGCTAAGACAGATCAATCCTATATTGTTGCCTATCAAGGAAAGGGAAGTGAAGAAGCTGCTTCAAGCTCAGATCATTGTACCGCTGAGATACTCAGAGTGGGTGGCTAACCTGGTGCCGGTAAGGAAAAAGAATGGAGATATCCGGCTCTGTGTAGACTTCAGAAACCTAAACAGGAGCTCACGAAAGGATAACTACCCTTTGCCAAATATGGAACACATACTGTAGAGGGTAACAGGATCTTCCAGGATATCCATGATTGATGGTTTCTTTGGCTACAATCAGGTCTCTGTTATGCCTGAGGATAGGGAAAAGATGACATTTACCACTCCATGGGGGACATTCATGTACGCCAAAATGCCGTTTGGATTAATGAATGTAGGGGAAACGTTTCAGCGTGCCATGGACATAGCTTTCATTGGGGAAAAGGATAAATTTATGGTCATTTATTTGGATGACATCACAGTATTTTCAAAATATGATAAATAACACCGTCGCCATCTCAGGAAGGTTTTCTTGAAATGCAGAAATTTTGGTATTTCATTAAACCCCAAGAAATCTCTATTCGCCATGCAGGAGGGAAAGTTACTAGGCCACGTAGTATCAATGGAAGGAGTCAAAATTGACCCCAGCAGAGTTGAGGTGATACAAGCCTTATCGATCCCGAGGTCCAAGAAGGAGATCCAATCTTTCCTCGGTAAAATTAATTTTTTGAGGAGGTTTGTGCCTAACTTTGCTGAGGAGGTAAAGCTTATAACAGCCATGTTTAAGAAAGGAAATGAAGTAAGATGGACCCCTCAATCATGACATTCCTTTGAGAAAATCAAGAAGGCCCTGACTGAAGCTCCTATGCTTATCAGTCCTGACTACTCGAAGGATTTCCTTATTTTCTCCTTTGCCTCACCTGACACAGTGGCTGCTATTCTATTACAGACAAATGACATTGGGCTAGAGAATCCTATTGCTTATTTCAGAAGAGCGTTGAGGGATGTCGAAGTCAGGTATGACACTATGGAGAAGCAGGCCTATGCTCTAGTAAAATCTCTCAAAGATTTTAGAACCTACATCTTGTAGTCAAAAATCATCGCCTATGTCCCCTCGGCTACTGTTAAAGACATTCTTATTCAGCCTGACATAGACGGGAGAAGGAGTAAATGGATAGCCAAAATTCTGGAATTCGACCTGGAAATAAGGCCCACCAAATTGATCAAAGGTCAAGGCTTTGCCAAGCTATTGGTTTAAGAAAACTGCCAAGCTCTAGGGATAAGTTTCATAAATGAATGCTCAGGAATTCCATAAAGTTTGCTGTCTGAAATGGACCCTCGAAGAGAGCCCCCATTAGCTCGATGTCCTTGGTATAATTTCTGCAAGAGTTGTGGCCCCCAGACAACCTGCAAAGGAACAAAGTAAGAGCTCTGAAGCTCAAGGCAGTCAGACACTGCCTAATTGATCAAATGTTATATTGGAAAGACCCCCTGGGGGTGCTTTTAAAATGCATGAGTCCACAAGAGRCCGAAATGATCGTGGCTGAATTTCATAGCGGCCTGTGCGGAGGGCACCATTTCTGGAAAGCCACAGCCCACAAAATCCTTAGGGCTGGATACTACTGGCCTACCGTGTTCACTGACGTCTGCAAAAAGGTCAGAGCCTACATCAAATGTCAAAAAATTGTAGGAAAGCAGCAGCTCAAGTCTTTGTCGTTAAATCCGGTGGTGGTTTCAGGACCTTTCCAGTAGTGGGGCCTAGATTTCATTGGAGAAATTCACCCTTCTTCCAGTGGGCAGCACAGGTGGATCCTGACTGCTACCGATTTCTTTACCAAGTGGATTGAAGCTATCCCTACCAGGAGTGCTTCCCACAAGGTAATCATTGGATTCCTGGAGGACCTCATCACGAGATTCGGTTGCCCGAGTAAAATTGTCACTGATAACGCAACCGCTTTTGGGTTCGATCCATTGGCCAAGTTCTGCGAGCAGTTTAGAATCAAGTTGATTCACTCCACCCCATATTATCCACAAGGCAACGGTTTAGCAGAATCCTCCAACAAAAGCCTGATAAGGATCATCAAAGGGCTACTGGAAGACAACAAGAAGGCCTGGCATTTTAGATTAAAATTTGCTCTATGGGCCGACCGAGTGACCACAAAGAGATCTATCAACGTCTCTCCTTTCCAATTAGTCTATGGAGCGGAGGCTATTTTCCCTTCTCATTTAGCCATTCCTGTAGAAAAATTCCTCCAGGACCATCAGGAGGTGCCTGATGACATGATCAGAAGGATTCATCAGCTAGTGGAGGTCTAGCAGATGAGGGAGTAGACAGTGGAAAGAATTCAGAACCATCAACAAAGGATCAAGTAGGTTTTCAATAAGAAGGCCAAGAAGGAGCGGTTCCAGATAGGAGACCTGGTGCTGAAATGGGATGCTCCTAAGAAAGATAAGGGAAAAAACAAAAAATTTGAAGCCCTGTGGATTGGGCCTTTCAAAATCTCTGAGACTTTCTCAAATAATACGTACAGGTTGCGAGGTTTGGAAGGTGAAGAAGTTTTCAGCAGCCCAGTAAATGGGCATTTTCCAAAGAAATGTTTTGTTTGAGCCTCAGATGGCTCCTTTGTTTGTAAATATTGTCCTTTTTGTTTATTTGTTTGTTTTCGTTTTTATTTTTCGGCTTAATAATGACTCCATAGCCAAAAAGAAAGGCACTGGAACTACAAAATGAGTCCTTAGAGCATCGCTGGGACAACTCTATCCCCCATGGAGCCTAATGTTAGAAACAATTTTGGTATCGGGGCACAAAGGTACACAGGTCTGCAGGATTGCCCGGGAATCACCCAAGTGCAGCACAGAGGAACCTCTTTTCAGTTACAACTCGAGCGAATGGGAGAAGTTTTTGATGACGGCCACCGAGATCCACCTATAAAGCTGATCAATGGCCATCAGGATTTTGGGGCTGCCAAGTTTCCCTGAGGATAATGCAATATATAGCTCCAATAATTCAAAACAAATTTGGGTCGTCCGATTCAATTGGGACAGGTGGCTTCCAGTCGGTGTATCGAGGATTGGAGTTTTGGGAAACAAGGAGCCTCCCATTCGTTGTAGTCGAGATTGTCGATTGGCTAAATGTCGAAAGTGCCTTTGGAGTTGAGTCCATGGTCCTAGCACTAAGTCACTTCAAGCGAGTCTGTAAACGAGGGCGGCTCCCTTTTAAATATTGAATTCCCCCTCGTCCATTCATCCTAAAGATGCATGGTGCAAGATCTGGCCATGTCGATTTTCAACAATTGCAAGTTTGAAGGGTAAAAGTTTCCTATCACTTTGTATCGTGAAACCCTGAACCCCAAAGCACCGAAAGCACCCAGGTTCGGGCCCACAGTATCACGGAGCAGTCTCAGCCATCCATCTGAAGCAGACACCTGATGTGTGATTGAGATCCTCGCCGATTCACCCATCGCGAGTTCAAGGAGAAAAGTGCGGCATCGTCGTATCCCCGATGCGTGAAGTAGCGAGAGCATCCAGGACCTGGGGCCCATAGCAGCATCGGGTGAGATGAGGACCATCAGATTTCAAGAACGTGTGGCGCCCTATTGACCCATTTCANATCCCCGATGCGTGAAGTAGCGAGAGCATCCAGGACCTGGGGCCCATAGCAGCATCGGGTGAGCTGAGGACCATCAGATTTCAAGAACGTGTGGCGCCCTATTGACCCATTTCAGCGTTTCACCCATCACGACTATGATAAGAAAGGATCAGCTCCTTCCTATTCACGACTGTTGAAAGCGCTTATGGGAATAATAGCATAGGGTCATAGCTCATAGTCACCAAGAAAGAAAGGAGCTATGCGAAAAGGGGCCAAAGGTATCAAGTCCAGCCGCCGAAGGGATTATCGCGATTTACAGGTGCCATCGGATATGATTCTACTCCTGGTTTCTGCTTGGAGTAAAAGAAGGAAGGAACGGGTGGATGAAACCTCTTTTCATTCATTAAGTGTGAGGTATGGAGGGTCCGGCAAGCGGTCTGCTCAAAGGGGTTCTGTATACTGATTTTTCCAGAGAAGCCATGCCGAAGTCCTCGATTAGACAGAGAAGTCTGCACATGCCATGTTGGCCTTTAATGTTTCAGCTACCTCCCTTGCAAAGCCCACGTGAAGTTAAGGAGACGTCTGATGAGGGACTTCGGCCCGAAGATCGATTGAAGGGACACCAAGCCTTGGGGGACTGGGCACTCCTCTGTGAGGTGAATTTTCCTAAGTATATAGACTAAGTCTTTGTATTTTGTAAGCATCGATGGTTGAGAAAAGCTCCCGATTRTAAAGTTTTGATGAAGTGCTAGTCGCTTTGGTTAATGTATAAGGCATTTGAGATTTCTTACTTTATGGATGTCAGTTTCCCTTCCATTTCTTTGTTTACCGTGTTAAAACAACTTGGAATTGGAGTATCCAGTCGAGTTGTGACTGTTATAGGATGATGAAGGTTGGATCACTGTAATAGTCACATTGTTTCTAATCGGTTCTTGCGATGTTCTCAGCGCTGAAATGACTTGGAATTGAAGGATTCAGTTGAATCACCCCTCAGCTCCTTGAAGCTCTGGACCAAGAGTATCTTGGCTTCTGAGGTTTTCATCCTCAAGCTTTCGAAGGCCTGTGGCCTGAGGTAGTCTTTCTCTCCCTTCTCATAAGTCTTATTTCTACCACCCTTTAATCATTTACTGACAGAAGTTGGATCAAGACCTCCCTTGCTTTCTACATACAAGGCCTAGTTTCCCGAGTTAAATCTTATTTTCTTGATTCTTTACCCATATGATCACTCCATTAAATAAATCGTGACATAAAACTGATGGGCGTTGGGCTGTGCTCCTGCAAGCAATCCAGGAGTGACTTCTGACGCCAACAACAACACTTAACAAAGCACTTAGCCAAAAATATGCATTAAGTTACGATTCTTATTCACATCACAGATTAACCCTAAGTGTAGATCAACATAGTAGTAATCAAGATTAAGCACATCTAATCATTTAGCACATAGCATCAGATAATATCTAGCATTTATTCATATATCAGGAACTAAGCATCAATGGATCTACCTATCACACGTCAAGAACAATGCACTAAGAAAATATAACATAAACATCATGAATGCATTGCACAAAGCACAATAACACAAGATATACGTGGTTCACCCCAGTGTGGGGATACATCCACCAAGTCTTCTTCTTATTTATTATTCTCTTCCAATATTCTTACATGCACCAAGCCACAGAGACAACTCCACAAAGGATAGAAGATCTGCACTCACCTCACCATATCCTCCTTCCCCGAATTGGATCAAGCACAAAGACTTACACAAATGTTTTCACAAAGCACTTACAAAACACTTGCACTTAGCTCTACAAGCCTCACACATTCATGCACAAAGATACTACTCATGAACTAAGCTAATTACCACTTGCACTAAGCTGATTATAGTAACTGTAACTACTTCTTACATCCTTAGCTACTTATTTATAATCTACAAAAAGGGGCTAAGAATGGGTAAACCCATGGATCGATATCCAATACCCATTACATAAACCCTAAAAGCCCAAAAATCTCACAAAATGGGTGATATCCCATGATCTCTGCTTCGCCTGGGTGCTCCATCTTCGACCAGTCTGTCAAAGTTCAGAAAATGGGCAAACATGACCAGCATTTCCTCCAAACTTGGTCAAGGGCCAATAGGCCCCCAACACTCACCTGTGACTCATCCCGAGTCATTCCGATCTGGGTAACACTGCTTTGAAGTCCTCAAGTTGCCTTGACTTGTTGCTTCGCTAGAGTCTCCTGCTTGGCAAACTCCTGAATTACTTTCTTAGTGACAAGCCCTTCCATACGTTGTTCCACTGTCATGACCACCTATTCCAACAGTGATCCTTGTCCCTTGATCTCTTTTAAAAGTGTGCAGGCTTCGTCCTGCACCGGATGGATTCTTTGTGTCACCTCCATAACTCTACTCGGGATGGTAGTGACCTATTGTTGAACTGTGTGTTGCTCCTATGACCTTTTCATATTTTCCATAGATGTAAGAAACTTCATCTGCGCTTGCACAATCGAACCCTGCTGCTTCGCCTCCTAGATCCATGCCTCCAATCTCCCCATCTCCGGATATTTTGCAAGGCACTCATAGGTCTACGCACTTAGGTCACTTAGTTGCTTACATTCTGTAGCCAACTCCCTGATTTTTTCTACTGTGCTCCTCGCAGTTTCTTCCCTATGATATCTTACTTCTTGTGGAGTGCTAGGCACTGCTTGAATTTCTAGCTCTGCTACTCCTTCTTGAAGCTGTTGAATGGCCTCAACAAGCTTCCCCACTTGGCTCTCGGTTGTCTCTTCTTCCATTTGTGCCAAGCCCGACATAGAGAAAAGTGTTGTAGTCACTACCTCTCTGACCACAGTCTACTCTGCAAGTTGTTGGTCTTTCTCTTTCTCCTCTTCGAACTTCACCCAGAGGTCATCTTTCTCTTGCTGCACAACCCAAATTTTCTCTAGGATCTCCTCCTTTTCTTTATTCAAGGCCTCTATATCCTTCTCCTTTTCTTCTTAGAATCGATGAAGTTAGGTCTCTGTTGTATCTGTTAATATGCATAGTTGGGTAGGCTCATCCCCTAATTCTACACTTTCTGTTGAGGATGGCGCAGTAGACACTACGCGGCTCGATTGGATGGCTTGCTGGATTTCTTTTAGTTCCTTCTCAATCCTGTCATACATTGTTTCTTTCTTGGCTTCATGTCTCTGCAGGACATCCTCTGAGGCATCTTTGATAGCTATGATGATGAGCTAGATATCATCCACTATGAGCATGTTCTGTGACTGAGGCTTAGTGGCTCGAGATTTCTTCTGTGTTGAGGGTTTCTGTGGAGAACCCTTCCTTTTCTTCGATGTTTCAACCTTTGTAAGGGGATTGTTCGATGGTGTTACTTCATGCTTATCTTTATTTTCTTCTTCCCCTTCCTTCTCTTGGGTTACTTCATCGCCTCCTCCTCCTGCAGGTGAGTTGGACAGAGTTTCCTCCGATGCGACGTTCTTTTCCTCACTGTCTATGTCCTGCACTTCCTCCTTTTTCTTCTTTTTCTTTGCACTGCTTGGCCCATCATACTTGGTCTGGGTGACTAAATGGATTTCGATGATGTTGGGGTCAAAGATCTCTATCTGCTTGACTGGTACAAGGAATTCAACTACCCATTCCTTGTTTATCTCCTCCATATCTTCATTGGTAAGTTTTTAGTAGGAATGCATCTCCTCCTTGCTTTCGCCCTGCGCGCAGTGATGTAAATGAAGTGTCTGTCTGCGTGGAACTTCTCTAGCATCCTGTATGTATGTAAGGTGTTCAGTGTCATTCAAGGGAATGATTCAATGACATGCTTGAGTTGTAGGTAGTATACGTGGAACACCACATTTGATTTCCACTACTTCACCATGTCTCTCGTATACCCCAAGGTGGTGAACCTCGCGACCGATGGATCTGATGGATTGACTTCCGGGAATGTCAATCCCTCTGGTATCTCCCAAGCGACAAATGAAATGAGAATCAATAACCAACTGAAGTGAAATTCGTAGCCTAGGTCTTGCGCTTCGCGAAAATATTTCTCTAATTCATTGATGAGGTAGCTCACCCAGTTCATATGAATTTCTTTCACGCACTTCCCTACAAGGTCAAATACGAATCCCATTACTTGTGTAGGGTAGTTCTTTCTGATGAGCTTGCCTACTATCAGCTGACAAGATAGGCACAATGCACCATCCTAGATGGAGGCTACCTTGTAGCCTCACTTCCCTTTCTCCACATTGCCATACGCCTCCTTGATGCACTGGGCCAAGGAGAAATATGATGTCTTTCTTGCATAGAACTAGTGAGGGTATGGTCCTTGCATGCTCAATCTGGTAATCAAGTGGATTAGTGTCGGATCCACAGTGATGCATCTATCCAACCAAAGATACCCTCCATGGTAGCACGAGAGGAGGAGTTTAACGCACACGTTAACCTCCTGATGTCTATTGAAGTGGGGGATCTTCATGACATTCAAGATTGTCGATCTCACAATCTACTTGATCCATGGCTAGGGAACTATATTGGGCTTCTTCCCAGTCATATTCATCAGGTAGCGATGTGGTGCGAGCATCCCATAGTTATTCCTATTGCCAAGGTTGAAATCTATTATCTTGAGAGCTAGGATTAGTCCCAATTGTGGTCCAATTGTGTGTATCCCCTTTGGGAGGTACGTAGTGATGAGTGTGTAATTGAAATCCCATGGAACGCTATCACGACTAATCGCACCAACCAAGGGCAGGATGTAGTCGGACTAGACTGACGGGATCTTCTTTGTGTTCGCTAGATCATCATGATTCTTTCTTCTCTTCTCCATCGTGGTTCAGGATGGCACAGATCGAAGTCCAGTCGAGGGGGATGCTTGCAATCCACTCGTCGATGATGCCTGTACTCCTACAGACATGAATTTCTCAGTTATAAGTTCTATTAATATCTCCTCCATAGACTTCTCTACTGCGCTATGCTCGTTTGACATGCACACTCATGAGAAAATAACTCAGGTAGGTGAACATATACTCAAGATAATTAAATCAATAGTGAGGTCTAGGCACCACAACATGGTATGAAATCACGTCTCTATTAGCTCAGATATCTTTGTTTGAAAAAATTGGTCCCAGTGCAACATACGATGGATTAAATAAGAAATGTCGTAATAGATTCCTCCAACGAGAAAGAATGCCTCAATCAATTTGATTTAATCTGTTATGGCACGGTCTCAATGGTCCAATGGCGATATTTTTGGAAATAACTACATTTCTAGCCATTCTGGAGTGTCATTCTAATGGTAGAGATGCCTCCAACGGTCATATAGATTCATCATGGTGAAGTTCCTTTCTGCGTGGTTCTGCTAATCCGACGAGGCTTAAATTATGAAAGCTTTCCTTCTGCAAAGTCTTCTCTGGAACTTCTTGCAATTTTTCTAACTTTTCCTTCTTCTTACTGAGATTTCTTTCCTTCCTTCCTATGATCCGAGTCTTTGTGTTCCTTTTTCCATTCTCATTCTTATTTTCTACTAGTGTATTAACTTCACATTGCTGAGGGTCTTTCAAAGGGTTTTAGGGTAATACTTCTTTTCTTACTATTTCTAGGGTAGGTGCTCTTCTCTCCTGTGTGGACAGGTTCTTTAAGCCTTCCTACATTCTTTCAACTTTGACATCTAACTCTCTTTCCTTTTGTTTCTTCGACTTGTTCTCTTCTTCTTGTATTAGTCTCTCTATTTTCCTAGCCATGAAGTCCCTTAATTCTTTATTTTTATTTTCTGTGACTTCCTCCTTTGCTTTCCTTTGGATCTGATCTTTCTCAATCCAGGTCTTTATTAACAAAAGTGCAAAAGGGGCATTGTTATCAACAAACTTAATGACTTAAAATTATTCTATGGTCGATGTTCCATGAGAAATCGTAGGTACATTAGTAACTCTTCTACATAGGGTTATCATTTTTCCTTTAAACAATCCTATCCTTCCCAATGAAGGAATCATAGCAAGCTTTCCCAAAATTTCCCAAGTACTTTCTTGCATAATATTCACATGTGTTTCCTCATCTAATACAAAGTCTATGTCGAAGTATCCTATTCTTGTTTCTATACACTTCTTTTCTTTTAATATCTCTGGTAAACTGATGTCTCTGTGATCATTCAAGGTTTCTTTTAGCTATAATAACATAGATTCTGATTCGTTCTAGTTTTCTAACATATCTTTAGTTTCTTGACCTTCTTCATGGTTTTCTTCTCTCATGTTCATCTTTTCAACTTTAGAAATCATTCTAGGGCAATCCAAAACCTCATGACCAATAGCTTTACAACAAAGACAAGTAGGACCTATAAAACGACATTCCTTAGCAAGATGCCCCGGTCTTCTGTAGTTATAACATAGTGTCAATCCTCTCTTTGTTTTAAATGATCCCCAACCTTTTCTATACTGCACAATAGGATCAAAGTGATGGACCTGCAATCTAAAAAAGTTCTTTCTAGTGTCCTGTATCCACTTGTTAGTCCAAAACTTCTTTCTATGCATAGGAATAACATATCTTTCACTATCTCTATCAAATTTATTCAGATCAAGTCTTCTTTCTTCTAGTTGTTCCCTAGTTTTCAGACTAGGACAAAATCTATTAAACATACCTAAATTCATACTTTCGAAGAAAAAAATTCCACTTATCTTACTTTTACCAGAGCACAAATCTTTAAGATCTTACCTCTTTTCTTCAGGTCGACCTTCTCTTTTTAGCATAGAGCTTCACAAGTCAATTATAATATTATGCACTACAACAACAGATCTATGCACAAAGATTTCTCATTTCTTCAGTTTCCAACAATCACAGTTTCAGGTCCTGTCAACAGAACCATTTTTTGGCACAGGGGTAGACCCATGGTTCAATGCTTCAACAAATCACCAAGAAAACCCTAACTACTGGCCCTTTTGGAAACATTTGTGAAGCAGATGGAGTCTCACCTTAGGTAGAGGCATGAGGGGTTGCAGGACTCAGGTGTCTACAACCAAGTTGGGACACATATCTATGATCACAACACTTAACAGAGCACTTAGCCAACAATATGCATTAAGTTACGATTATTATTCACATTGCAGATTAACCCTAAGTGTATATCATCACAGTAATAATAAATATTAGGGACATCTAATCATTTAGAACATAGCATCAAAGCATATCTAGCATTTATTCATATATCAGACACTAAGCATTAATGGATCTACCTATCACACATCAAGAATAGTGCACTAAGAAAATATAACATAAACATCATGAATGCATTGCACAAATCACAATAACACATGATATAAGTGGTTCACCCCAGTGTGGGGCTACATCCACCAACTCTTCTTCTTATTTATTATTCTCTTCCAATATTCTTACATGCACCAAGACACAAAGCCAACTCTGCAAAGGACAGGATATCTACGCGCACCTCGCCAGATCCTCCTTCCCCGAATTGGATCAAGCACAAAGCCTTACATAGTCTGTATGCACCAAGCACTTACAAAACGCACACATTCATGCACAAAGCTACTACTCATGCACTAAGCCAATTACCACTTGCACTAGCATATTCTAGTAACTGTAACTAATTATTACATCCTTAGCTACTTATTTATACATTACAAAAAGGGGCCTGGGCATTCCTTCCTCGATCACTACGTCAAAGTCCAAAAAGTGGTCAAACCTGACCAAGATTTCCTCAAAACTTGGTCGAGGGACAAAAAGCCCCCAACACTCACCTGTGACTCATCACTCAGGCCTAGGAAACACTACTTTGAAGGCCTCAAGCTTCACTCGAGCTACCTCGACTTGCTGCTTTGCCTGAGCCTCCTGCTCAACGAGCTCCTAGATCATCTGCACTATAATAGGCCATTCCAGGCATTGTTCCATTGTCGCAACCACTTGGTATAGTTGCGAGCCTTTTCCTTCAATTTATTCAAACACTTTGAAGGCTTCATCCTGCATTGGTTGCAGATTCTGCATGACTTCCATTACTCTTTCATGGATGGTAGTAATATCTTGCTGGAATGCGCGTTTTTCTTGTGATCTTTTCATTTTCTCGATTGTAGTGAGTAACTTCATTTGTGCTTGCATGATGAATGCATGATGTTTTGACTCTTGTAGTTGCACTTCCAGCTTCTTTAGCTTAGGGTATTCTATGAGGAGTTCATAATCCCATGCACTTCTATCTCTCAACTTTTTTCACTCTAAAGCGAGGGCCTTGATTTTTCAAACTGCATTCTTAGTGGCTTCCTCCCTCTGATCGTGCACTTCCTGTAGAGTGCTCGATACTTCTTGAATATCCAACTCCATTATCCTCACTTGAAGCTGTTGAATGGCCTCAACGATATTCATCACTTAAACCTTCACTGAATCATGTTCCTCCTGTGCCAAGCCTGAAACAGAGTGAAGTGCTTTGCTCACCGCTTCTTTGACCACAGTCTGCTCTGCAAGCAACTGGCCCTTTTCTCTTTGTATCTTCTCTTTTTCCTCCTCGAGCATCACCCGAAAATCATATTTCTCATTATCATAAGTGGTTACACAGTACCTCCAAATCGTAGTTTCTCTAAGACTTCCTCTTTCTCTTGCTTCAGGTCTTCTGTAGCCTTTTCCTTTTCTTCTTGAACTTTTTGAAGTCAAGCTTCTGTTGCATTTTCTAATATTCTCAATTGGGCAAGCTCATCCCCCAATTTTGGAGTCTTTGACGAGGAAGGCGCAATAAGTACTACACAGATCAATTGAATAGCTTGATGTATCACATTCATCTCCTTCTCAACCTTTTCATACAACTCTTCCTTCTTCACTCCATATCTTTTCAATATATCTTCAGACACATCCTCTATCACTCCACAGAATAGACTGATATCATCCTCTATGAGCATGGCCTCTAGCTGGGGCTTACTAGCGTGGGTCTTCTTTCTTGCTGAAGGCTTTTGCAGAGAAACCTTCCTCTTCTTCAGTTTTTCTATCTCGGTAGGGGGATCCTTTGGTGGTGTAGCTTCACCTTCTCCTTTTTTTTCTCCTTCATCCCCCCTTGTTAAGAACCAAATATCAATATAGCATATAAAAACCTCAGAATAAGTACTCAACACCTTGAAAAAGAGATAATTTAAGATAATAAGCCTCTTAGAGGGGGAAACCTCCTTTTACCCCACATAAATGTTCAAGTACAAGACGATTCCAAATGAAAATGTCTCCTTGGTATATATAGGAGACTAGGAGGTATAATTACAACTAATGGAATAAAGATGACATAAATAAAATAGCATTACTATTGTAATATGCCCCAATTAAGAGGTAATGAGCCAATATTATGGATTAACATGCCCCTCCCCTTGAGACAAGTGTTGTCCGCAACGCTTGAGTAAATCTTGATGGTTCTGTATAAAAGACTCATCTTCCCAAGTGGAATCTTCAGCCGATAGTTTCCTCCATTTAATGAGATACTCTGAAATGGATCTATTCCTCAACTGGTGAATTCTTATGTCAGTGATGGATTCAGGCTCCAATATGATTTTTCCTTCCTCGTCAAGTTCTGGAAATATAGTTTGAACTAGGATCTTGTCACCTATAACCTTCTTTAAGAATGAAACATGGAAAACTAGGTGTACTCGTGAAGATGAAGGAAACTCCAATTTGTATGCCATAGTACCAATATTTTGCAACACCTTATAAGGGCTATAGTACTTTGGTGATAATTTATTATCCTTCTTGGCTTGCTTGAGGGACATCTGTTTGTATGGTTGTATTCTTAAAAACACGCAATCCCCTACTTCAAAACTTCTTTCACTATGATGTTGATCTGCTTGTTGTTTCATGCGATTATGTGCGATGGTTAGGTTGTCATTTAATATTTGGAGAACTTGTTGTTGATTCTCGATGTGATCTTCCACTACTTGAACCTTATATTTTTATTTTAGAGAAGAAGTGATGGAAGGAGGGTGGTATCCATAGAGTGCCATAAATGGTGTCATTTTTGTTGCAGTATGAAAGGAAGTGTTATACACCATTCTGCCAAAGGTAACAATTTCAACCATTGTGTTTGTTTATTAGAGACAAAGAAACAAAGGTAGCCTTCTAGACATTTGTTCACTATCTCAGTTTGTCCATGAAATTGAGCATGATAGGATGAGCTATGAGCCAATTGAGTAACCAAACAAGAAAATGATTATGTCCAAAAATGTCCAGTGAAGATGGGATCTTTGTCACTTACAATAATATTTCGGCTGCCATGTAGCTTTTGAATTGTCTGCATGAATGCGGTGGAAACTGTACTAGCTTTGAAGGGATGAGAGAGTTGACAAAAGTGTGCATACTTGGTCAGTCTATCAACAATCACCATGATGACACTCTTTCCTTCAGACCTCGGTAACCCTGTGATGAAATCCATGGAAATCGCCTCCCAACGCTGACTTGGGATGGCTAATGGTTGTAAAAGACCTGGGGTCTTAATTGTTTCCACCTTATTTTGTTGGAAAACCAAACATTCTGCCACAAAACTTTGAACATCAGTTTTAAGGACATCCCAAAAAAAATCCTTCTTGACTCTATGGTAGGTTTTCAAAAATCCGGAGTGCCCTCCTACTAGAGAGGTGTGCAATTCCAATAATACCTTTTTTTTGAGTTGGGAGTTCTTACATAAATATAAGCGATCTTTGTACCATAGTGAATCATTTTTTCATGTAAATGTATCTGATGCACTGGAATCCTGCTGCAACCTTTGAATGAGAGTCCACACTTTTTCATCATTCTTCCATTCTTCCCTTGCTTCTATTATCCGATCGGGTTGGATGATCGAGATAGCATAGAGAAAGGCCTCAACATATTCATCCTTTCTTGAGAGTGCATCTACCACAACATTTTGCTTCCCGTTTTTATAGACGATTTCAAAATCATAACCCAATATCTTGGTTACCCATTTTTGTTGTTCTTCTGAAGATAGTCTTTGTTCCAATAAGTATTTAAGACTATCATGATCTGTTTTGACCTTGAAGTGCCCACCTATTAGGTAAGGACTCCATTTCTTCAATGCATGTAGTATTGCCATCGTTTCCTTCTCATAAATGGGTTTGTGTAAGTCCTTTCCCTTGAGTGGTCAACTTTCAAAAGCCATGGGACTTCCTTATTACATTAGGACAACACCAATTCCATTTCCTGAGGCATCACATTCCATAATAAAGGCTTTTGTGAAGTCTAGAGTGGTCAAGACAGGAGCTTTTCACATCACCTCTTTAAGTTGTTCAAAATATTTAGTTGCCTCTGGAGTCCATGAAAATGCTTCCTTCTTATTTAGTGTTGTTAAAGGTGTTTCTATTCTTCCATATTTTCAAACAAACTTGCGGTAGTAACCTGTCAAACCCATAAATCCTCTAAGATTCTTCAATGTTTTGGGAATTGGTCAATCCATCATGGCCTTAATATTGTTAGGGTCTACCTTGACACCTTCATGAGATACAATATGACCCAAATACTCTACCTCCTTCACTGCAAAGAAACATTTGGATGATTTGGCATATAGTTGTTGCTCCTTTAGTAGTTGTAGCACCTTATCAACATGTCGCACATGATCCTCCCAAGACTTGCTATAGATTAGTATATCATAAAAAAATACAAACACAAATTTTTGAAGGAAGGGCTTGAAAATGGAATTCATCGAACCTTGGAATGTGGAAGGTGCATTTGTAAGGCCAAAAGGCATGACCAAAAATTCATAATGGCCTTCATGAGTTCGGAATGCTTTTTTTGGGACATCTTCTTCCTTGATTCTAATCTGATGATACCCTGAATGGAGATCCAATTTTGTGAAATAGATTTCTCCATGTAGTTCATCTAACAATTCATCAATGACGGGAATGGGAAACTTATCTTTAATAGTGATCTTGTTGAGCTCTCTATAATCTGGACACATATGCCATGAGCTATCTTTCTTGAATACCATTACCACTGGTGCAGAGTAAGAACTTTGGCTAGGTCTAATAATTCCAACCTCTAACATTTCTTCAACCATGCGCTCAATTTCACCCTTCTGGGTGTAAGGGTATCTGTATGGCCCGATTTTAGGAGGAACACTCCCAGGAATTAGGTGAATTTCATGATCATGATTTTGAGTGGGTGGAATACCTTTGGGAATATCTTCAAATACTTTGGAATGATTATCAATGATCCCTTGGAGATCTTAAGGAATATATGTCTTAGATGTTTGAACGTTTAGTGAGAATAGTTGTGCAATAACGCCTTGATGCCCCTTTTTCAATAATTTTTTCATGCCATTAGAGATTATCACCTTACTGGGTTTCCCATGTGATACCTCTTAGCTCGATTTATTTTCCTTCCAATGAAAATTTGATGAAAAGTTCTTGAAAATTAAAAGCCACTGTTCCTAATTATTGTAACCATTGGATTCCTAGTACAACATCCACACCACCCATGGGTATAGAAATCATTGGAATATTAATTAGATATTTCCCCATACTAAGATTGATGTTCTTGCATTTTTCTAAGCAATTGATAGTTCCTCCATCTGCAATCATTACTTGAAACTTTGGCACTGGATATACAAAGAAATTGAGAGCTTTGGCCAATTTATAGTGAATGAAATTATGAGTACTACCATAATCAATTAGGACTATTACATTTTTATTTTTGATGTATTCTTTGATCTCAAGGGTTTGAGGAGTGCTAATTCTAGCTAGTGCATTACACGATATCGTGGGAGTCAACTCTTCAAAAAAAATTGCTTCTACGTTTTCATCTTGAGATGCTTATTGTTATTGTTCTTCTTCCTCTTCACAATCTATGTAGAATAATTTCTTCTCACCACACTTATGTCCCTTACTATACTTGTTGTCACAATTAAAGCATAAACCTTTTGCCTTTCTTTCCTCCAATTGTTGAGGTGTCAACCTTGTAGGTTGAGGTGTTTTAGAAGAAGGAGCATTGTTCTCTCTATAGATGTTAGGATTGGTCCTTCTAATAGCCATAGTCATATTTTTACTTTCAACATTTCTTTCCACCTTAAATGCATTCTCCAATGATTTCGGTTCCCAAAGGCGAACCTCATGTTGAATGTTATCCTTTAAAGTTCCTATGAATACATCAATCAAGTGCTCATCTAGAATATATGTTGCCTTTATATTTAATCTTTGGAAGTTCTCATTGTGCTCGGTAACTGAACCCTTTTGCTTGAGATTTATCAATTGGCTAAAGAAGGTATTGCTCCTTGTATCCTCATAGTGTGCTATCATTTCTTTTGTGAAAATTGTCCAAGGGATGAGTGATTTGCGAGAACAAAGCCATCGATACCATACAAATTGATTGGGTTATAAATATAAAGAAGAAATCCGTACCTTTTGTGTATGTGGCACATTATGTAGATCAAAGAATTGCTCCATCTAAAGTATCCATGTGATTGGGTCCTTGCCATCAAACTTCCTCATATCTATCTTAGGAACATGGTTGGTCTTCAACCCAAAGTTGGAGTTTCTCCATTCTTGATTCACCTTCCTTGTGTCCTCATCATGAATTTAATGCAATGCATTTTCACTTTCAAGTGTCTTCTCTGTTACGGAATTTTTCAATACTTCCATGATCTCCTCTTTTAAACCATCCATCTTTGCCTCCAACTTAGCTTCCATATCTTGTAGTTCATCTTTTGTTACTATAATCTTTTGTAAATCATTTATGTCCCTACTCATTTCTTCACCTTCATCAAGAGTCCAAGTAGGATTTTCTGGAGGTTTATTTGGTGTAGAAGTTTCCTTTTTGGGTGTCATGTTGGCCAAGTATCACTTTTGAGTATTGATTTTGAGGTGGTTCTGCTAGACAATATTTCTTCTATTGTATCTCCCAAGTTTTGTCCCTTATGGGTATGAAAATTTATTTTATGTAGTTCTTTGATATTTCTTCTCTGTAATTTCATAGGTTAGATCAAAATTGGATGTGCCAAGTGGAATTTATGGTAACTTCCCCAAAACTTGCTGATTTTTGGCCTTTCCAGGAGATATCACTTGTATAGCGTTCCCCGCACAAAATGATTGATATACAATTCTGAAACTCATACCAAAAATACTACAGACTATTCACTATCCAATGAAACTGGTCCCACTCAATTTGGATACTCTAGGAATATATTATGATTGTTTTACCTAGAACACCTTATTGAGACTAGTCAATAGGACTAGTCAGATACCCTATCTTCCACAGGGTGTATCTACAAATGTAAGATGAACCAGAAGCTTAAATTTTTACCACATATACCTTACTAATTTCTATGAATATCCTCCAGAGTTCAGGTTCTAAAACGTTACAAAAAACATTTTATAGTGAAAATTATACAATGAATCAGTTCAGGATGATTCAAGAACCCTATCTTGTATAGGCTGTATCCCCGAAAGTATAAGGCCTCAAGAGATGAAATTTTAACCTGATGTACCTTGATAAATATCCTCCAAGCCCTTCCTTATGAAATGTTGTAGAAAAAAAATTATAGTGAAAATTCCAAGGTGTCTCAGATGTAGTAGCGAAACCCCAAGACCTTGAGCTATGATACCATATTTTAAGAACCAAATATCAATATAGCATAGAAAAACCTCAGAATAAGTAATCAACGCCTTGAAAAAGAGATAATTTCAGATAATAATTCTCTTCAATGGGGAAACCTCCTTTTACCCCACATAAATGTTCAAGTACAAGATGATTCCAAATGAAAATGTCTCCTTGGTATATATAGGAGACTAGGAGGTATAATTACAACTAATGGAATAAATATGACATAAATAAAATAAAATTACTAATGTAATATGCCCCAATTAAGGGGTAATGAGCCAATATTAGGTCTTAACACCCCTCCTACTTCTCCATTTACTTTATCTCCTCCTCCTGATAAGCAATATCCATTTCCTTCCGAGGCGTTGTCTTCCTCATCACTCTCTATATTCTGAACTTCCTCCTTTTTCTTCTTCTTCTTTGCACTGGATTGTCCTGCATGCTTGACCTGGGTGACCAAGGGACTTCCTATAATGTCAGTGTTAGAGAGTTTGACATCAGCGACAGGTGTATGAAATTCTTCTAGTCATTCCTTTGTAATCTGCTCCATGTCTTCATTGGTCAGCTTATAATAGGACTATAATTCTTCCTTGCTCTCATCCCTATGTGCAGTGATATATATAAAATGTGTATCTATGTGGAACTTGGATAGTATTCTATAGTGGTGCAAGGTTCATGGTGTAATGTGTGGGAATGACTCGATGGAAACCTTTAGTTGTTGATAGTAGGTGTGGAAAAAAATATTCGACTACCATTTCTTCGACATATTGTTGGTGTACCACAAGGTTGAGAACCTGGTGGCCAACAACTCTGATGGTTCTATATCCAGGAAGGTGGCACCTTCCAACATTTTCCAAGCGACAAATGCAATCAACACAAGACGCCAAATGAAGTGGAACTTGTATCCCTGATCCTGAGCTTTGTGGTATTCTTTCTTGAGCCCTTTGATGAGGTAACTCACCCAATTCATTTTCATCCCCTCCACACATTTTCATACGAGGTACACCACAAACCTGATGACCTTACTAGGGCAGTTCGTTCTTACTAGCTTTTCATCTATGAGTTGGCAAGTGAGGTGCACTACACCATTTTGGGTAGAGAATACCTTGTAGCCTTAATTTCTCTTTTCGACTTCTCCATAAGCCTCCTTGATGCATTTTGCCAAGGAGAGATCTGAGGTCTTCCTTGGGTAAAACTGTTGAGGTTCTGGTCCCTGCATGCTCAATCCTATAATCAGGTGGATCAGTGCAAGATCCATAGTAATATTCCTGTTGAGCCACAGGTATCCGCCATGGTATCATGAAAAGAGGAGTTTAATGCAAGCATTAACCTCTTGGTGTCAGCCAAAATGGGGAATATTCATCATGTTCAGTATCATGGACTACACCAACTCCTTAATCTAAGGCTGGGAGATGATGCGAGGATTCTTCCCAGTGGTATTCCTCAAGTATCTATGGGGTGCGAGCATGGAATAGTTATTTCTATCTCCAAGGTTGAAGCCATTATTCTTCAGGAGTGGGATCTGTCCCAACTAGCTTCCAACTATGTGTATTCCCTTCAAAATGTACACAGTGATCAAAGTGTAATTGAATTCCCATGGGATGATTTCACAGTTAACCACGCCAACCAAAGGTAGGATATAATCTATTAAGATCGACGGGATCTGCTTCGCATTATCCATATCATCATGATTCTTACTTCGTTGTTTAGTCAAGGGGTTAGCACGGCCCAAACATCATTCAGTCAAAGGGGAATCTAGTAGTCCCCTAGTTGACAATGCATGTACTCCTTCAGAGAACATTTTTTTAGCCATTAGCTTCCTTAGGACTTCCTCAATGTATTTCTCTAACTCAATAGGTTCACCCGACATTCAAACTTTTAATCAAACAGGTCAAGGTAGGTGAATGGATAGGCAGTGTAACAATGGATGGCAAGGTCTAGCTTCAGATATCACAACTCAATACACAATCAATTCTCTCAGGTAATCATGGATGGCAAAAGTTTTCCCAACGCTATGTTTGATGGTTTAAATAAGCGAGCGTCGTAACATATTCTTCCAATGGGAAGTCATGCTTCCATCAATGCGAATATGTCTATTATGGCATAGTACCAATGTCCTAAACACGGTCCATTCACCCATAAATGTGTTTTCTAGCCATTCTGGAGCATCGTTCTAATGGTCGGGGTGCCTCCAATGGTCATATAGCTTCATCAGGGAGAAGTCCCATTCTATTGTTGTTCTATTGTTTTGGCAAGGTTCAAATCCCGCAAACCTGAATTCTACGAAGTCTTCCATTTGTTCTCTGTAACTTTCTGTAGATTTTCCAACTTGGATTTTTTCTTACTGAGCTTCCTTGACTTCTTTCCTATGATATGAGTTTCTCTAACTGTTTATGGAATCCTCTTTCCATTCTTATTCTTATCTTCTCCTAGCATAGTGACTTTGCACTATTGATGTGCTCTTAAAGGTTTGAATATCCCTTCTCTTACTACATCCTGGGTGGATATACTTATTTCTTTCATGGATAGGTCCTTCAAACCTTCTTGCATTCTTTCAACTTCGACAACTAATTCTCTCATGTTCTGTTCTTCAACTTAACTTCTTGTTCTTCTATCATTTGATCTATTTTTCTAGCTATAAAATCCCTTAGTTCTTTCTTTTTCTTTTATGTAGCTACTTCCTCTACTTTCCTTTTGATATGATATTTCACAATCCAAGTCTTTTCTAAAAAAACTGGGAACGAGGTGTTGTTCTCAAAAAACTTAATGACTTCAAATTCATCCTCAGTTTGTGCTCCATGGATGATAACAGGTATATTAGTGACTCTTCCACATAGGGTTATCATCTTTCCCTTGAACACGCCTATTCTTCCCAATGAAGGTATCACAGTAGACTTTCCCAAAATTTCCCAAGTTCCTTCTGTCATAATATTCACTTCCTTTTGTCATAATAGTCTATGTCAAAGTCTCCTATTCTTGCATTTATGCATTGGTTTACCTTTAAAATCTCTGGTGAGCTAGCATCTTTGTGATCATTCATCATTTCTTTCAACTGTTCTAATGTAGTCTGAACTTTCTCTGGTTCTTTCTCTTTGTGATTCTCTAACATGATCTTATTCTCTTGACTTCGTTCATAGTTTTCTTGTCTCATGTTCATCCTTTCAAATTTAGCAATCATCCTTGGACAATCCTCCACCTCATTACCAACAAATTTACAACAAAGACAAATAGGACCTATACCAGGGCATTCCTTAGCAAGATGTCCCAGTCTTCTGTAGTTGTAACATAGTGTCAATCCTCTCTTCCTCTTGTATGTTCCCCAACTTCTCCTGTACTACACACTAGGATCACAGTGCTGGACCTACAATCTGCAAAAAATCTTTCTAGGTTCCTACATCCACTTATTAGTCCAAAAAATCTTTCTATGCATAGGAATAACAAATCTTTCTTCATTCTTATTAGCTTTACTTAGATCAAATCTTTCTTCCAACTATGCCCTAGATTTCAAACTAGGAAAGAATCTATTAAACATACTTAAATTCATGCTTTCAAAACAAAAATTTTCACTTATCTTACTCTTATCAAAGAACAAAGCTTTACCCATTTCAATATATTACCTCTCTTCTTTAGATCAGATTTATTTCTTAGCACAGAGATTCACAATTTAAGTAGAATAATGCGCACTACAACAACAAATATACGCACAGATCTTCTCTTTTACTTCAGTTCCCATCAATCACAGTTTCAGGTCCCGACAATGAAACCATTTGTTGGTACAAGGGTAGACCCAAGGTTCAAAGCTTCAAAAATGCACCAACAAAACCCTAAATACCGACCCTTTCGACAACACCTGCGAAGTAGGAAAAGTCTCACCCGAGGTAGATGCAGGGGGGGTTACAGGACTCAAGTGTCTGTAACTAAGATGGGATAAAGATCTGTGATTATAACACTTCACAAGGAATTTTAATAACACTTACAAGATGATATGCATTAGTTCATTAGCTTTATTAATATCACAGAAAAAACCCTAATTGATAAATCAACATAGTTACAACAAAGAGTAAGCAGTCAACCACTTAGCACATATAAATGATTTAGATGTAACATTCATTCATAAAATCACTAAGAAACATCAGATCTATCCATCATACATAATAACAAAGCACTAAGTAGATAAATGAAAAATACAACATAGCTCATAGCACATCAAGACACAGAATATATGTGGTTCACCCCAGTGTGGGGCTACGTCCACCAACTTCTTCATCCTCTTTATTATTATTTTTAATCTCTTATATTCATGTGATTCTATGCATTAAGCCACAGAGCCAAGAATCACAGAGGATAGGAGATCTACACACTGAGCACCAGATCCTCCTTCCCAAAACCAGGTCACAACACAAAGCCAACTTCTCTATCTAGCACAGAGCCTTACATACGCAATTTGTTGCACAAATCAACTCAGATCCACTTGTAATTAGATATTTCACTCTTACATCACTTCGCTTAGCTACTTATACCTTACAATCTTTACTTATTTATACTTTTACAATTAGTCCTAAACATGGGAGAACCCATGGGCCGACATCCCATAACCCATAACAAAAACCCAAATGAACCCCTTTTTGGGTCCACAAAGTCCACAAAACAAGTGATATCTATGATCTCATCTCTGCGTGGGTGTTCCTTCTTCGATCACTGTGTCGAAGTCCAAAAAGTAGTCATATCTGACCAAGATTTCCTCAAAACTTGGTCGAGGGCCAACAACTATCAAAAGGTAATAATTGTATAAGCATTGAAGCAATAATAAGGAAGTCCTATTACCCTAAAAGCAACAGTAAGGAAGGACCACTAAGGCTTCCATGACCATACCCTAACAAAAAACACTTAATATAGGAGGGTCGAACCCCTTCTAAAGTGAAAATCATGGCTGTCGCAACTCAAAACTGAGGTAGCATCCATTTTATAAGTGAAGTGTAAGGTTTATACAACYAGAAGAAACCTCACGACCTGTACCTAACTAATATGATAGCTAAATCTTTCAAGTTGTCAAAACTAGACCAAATATTATATTGAAAACTGTGCAGCTGCAAAACTGATATCATGTGGAATGGTTGGCACTTGGAGCTAAGTGGAAGAAAATTGAGCTAACTAACTRTTGCTATAGAACTATATGCAAGATTGAAACATGTTGGAAGTTGTATGGGAAGCTCTATCTACCTAGTACAGTTTGAGTTGATTCATAATTGAACCAAAATTATTTTTCAAAATTCTCAGGCCTCTCAAATGGGGGACTGTTGTGTGAGGAGCACAAATCATGGTTCTTGAAGAAATTTTAATGTGGTCGAGCTGGCTTCTGAATATGATCCTCAGACCTCATTTCTAAAGTACTGAGATCATTTCCGAAGAAGTGTTGACCTTTGCAAGGTCAATTTGAAAGTTTGTATCTTCACTAGTCCTTTGCTGACATTGATCTTGGATCAACTAACTGAACTATATTTGCACTCTTATCCACTGAATTGATGTGTTTCTCCAAGCATGGGAAGTGGAAATGTTGGGATAAGTCATTGGTGACGCTGGAAGGATACTGTTGATTATCTTTGTGATCCTTATG
>JASDQU010244167.1:57450-75319 GCA_032191745.1 Picea mariana | reverse complement strand
TCCACCTTCCCTCAATCCGAAGAGAAAGCCATCAGTAAGGCCCAATAGTATGACCTCATCTATGCACAGTCAGGGTACTTATACACTGTACTTCCTAATCTTCCAAAACCTGTACCATTTGGCCAAGACAAACCTGGGATCTTTCACTCAACAGATGGACTGATCAGTGCCACCACACATCACGGTCCATAACCCCAACCACCACTGATGTATGGCACACTTCAATACCCACCGACATACGAGGGTGCTTCTTATTACCCCCCACCCCCTTATCAACAACCATACCCTGTTGCTATACCTCCACCTATCAGTGGACCACCGTTGACACCTCCCATACATCCACCTATTCCAACAACCAGTGGTACTCCCTCAACATCATCTTATAGTACTATCGAAAGCACTATTCCTTCCTATGTACCTTACGGATCGGTACCACCACATAATCCATACTTCCCATTTCCTGGTCCTCCACAACCCATGGCTCCCCCACATCATCATGCGGGGGTGAATTTTGTTCAACCCTATGCTATTTAGCAATACCAAAGTTTTTAACAGTTGAATACAGCCAATCCAACCCATCCATCGAAAAATGCCAAGAATAAAGGATGGAACATGAATAACAACAACCTAGGTCAAGGCGGGAATCAACCCCCACAACACCAACCAACTGGGGGCAACCAGAACCAAGGGAACCAAAACCCCCAAGGGGGAAATAATAATAAATGCCAAGGTCGAAATAATGTTAAAACCATCTTCCCTTGTGGCCTTTGTGGTGAGCTCGACCATTACACTCATCATTGCCCCCAGATCGCTGATTTCAAATGGTTGAAATACTCTGGTAGTCTTCCCCATTCTCCTGCCCAGCCTACCCCTTAGCAGGCACCACAACAATACGTGCAACAACCCCCTCCTGCCGTGTTGCAAAATCTTATTCCACATCAAGGTGTGATAAACACCCAATAGGACACACAACATCCCCCACCTCAGGCAGGACAATACCTCAAGCCCAACAATCCAGCAGATCGTACAATTATCCTCACCAACGAAGAAGAAATCCTTCTGCAAACACATAACCGTCAGTATCATGCACCTGCTGAGTCTCCTCTCATCCCTCCAGAGACAAACCCTACACCGATGGGACCCCCATTAGTAATCCCTCGCCCTTCCGCCGAACCACTGCTTCGCATTCCCCGCATCCCATTGCGTAGGAATGTTCACAACACACAGGCTAGGGCAGCTCATAACTATAGTTTGGTAGATGACTTAGCGCAATCCCCAACTTCCATGTCAGTATTGGAAGTCCTCCAGACTTGTCCTACTCAGTGGAAATCATTACTTTCCACCTTGGGGGCAGTCGACCTTGCAGATACCCGACTCATCACCTTTGATCTTGATAGTGGAGAACCTCGTCTTCCCACCTTGATCGCTTTTCAAATACCAGTGAAAATACGGAACATCACAGTTCATCAGTGTATCATCGATGAAGGTGCATCTACATGCATTATGTCCAAAATGGTATGGCAGAAACTTGGTTCCCTGGAACTCATACCCTCTGCCATCACATTACGAGCTTATGATGGATGACCATCCCCTCCTGAAGGGCTCTTCCAAAATTTCTCTGTCGAAATCGAGGGCAAGACTATTCTCACTGATATCGAAGTTATCAACGCCCCACTCGATTATAATATCTTGTTCGATCGTCGCTACATGTACGCTATGAAGGCAGTGGCATATTCTGTCTTTCAGACAATGATGTTTCCTCACAATGGGAAGATCGTTACCATTGACCAAGTCTCACATTATGAGCCTAACCCATATGCCAACATCGATAACATTCTTCCTCTCATCCACACAAGCCATGACACATATCCACTCGTCAAGATGGGTCCTGGTATTTTTAAAGATCCATCCTTATTAGGAACATATCATGGAGCACCACCACTCCTACACCCTTCCAATCAAGTGTGTGTCATATCATCTAACTGAACTCACACAGAGGATACCCTTCCTCCTACAGAGGCTTCTATCATACCTGACATCCCACTCATCGCAGAACCCCCCCTTAAAGAACCTCCTAGACACTCATCGACCCCACCAGTCCACGATTCCACCTCTCCCCAAGGACATAGTCCAGTTTGGTAGACAGTTCCCCAACCCCTCACTCAAATTCCTTTCTTTTACTCTCCACCTAGTATCGAAGCTTTCTAGGTAGCCGCAATGCTCACACTACCTAATATGGTGTTAGCAATCCCAGTTTGGTATTTACACCCACCAGAGATGGTCCCTCGACCATCCCTTCCTCCCTAGGAAGGAATCCCCATGACGATTCCCATCCTTACCCCCACCACCCCCCCACTCACTAACCCCCCTGCTATAGCTGGGGGCAGGAGAAAGAAGAAGGAGCCCACCGCTCCACTTCCTCCACGCATCCCACCACCTTGCACACTATGTGATAAAGAGGGCCACCAAACCAACAACTGTCCATCACTACCTGAATTACGAAATTTGATCCCCCTCAATCAAACTCCCCCAACACCCGCCACTACTGCTAGTCCCACCACTACCACCCACCCTTCCAGTAGTAAAGGGTTGAGGACCAAATACGCTTGTGCTATATGTTTAGAGTATGGCCATTATACCCATCATTGCCCAGTACTGCCACAATTTTGGCAGACATTAGCCGCCATACGCCAGAAATTCCAGAACAACCCCAGTCCCGCTACGTCCTCCTCAACAAATATCACTGACATCCGTTATGTCACCACTTCAATCAATGAACGTATGAGACGCCCTTGCTCTCTCTGTGATTCATTAGCTCATTTTACATACTAGTGTCCTATGATCCTTGAATACAGGCAACGTCAATTAACCCTGCTTCACCGACCCGCAGAGGCGATAATTGACATTACCTCGTCACTAGAGGCTCTTCATGTCATTTCTCCCGAACCTGAAGCACTCCCAACACCTCCATGGTTCTTAGATGATGTATCTGAGGAATCACCCCCCAACCCACCCAACTCTCCCACCCATTCCCCTACGGACACTCTCCACCCAACCACCACGAGTACCCCTCAGTACTTCAACATATGGTTTATGTCGAGTGAATCCTCACCATCTCCTAACAATGTTCCCCCTACTTCTTCACCAGGGGGCAACCACACAACCACTGTCATCAAGATCACTCCTCATGACCCCTTGTATTCCCATCAATTTCAATGCAACGAAGAAATACTCAAAGAGTTAAACCACCCAGACTCTCTCTAGGATGCGCTACACCATCGTGCACTCTTCTCTCCACAGGAAGCCTCCATGACTCCTAACCAAAACCCCCTTTACGCGGTCGAAACCAAGGATTTTATCCCATCAGGGCCTATCGACTGGTTCAAAAATCCCATTCCTGCCCCTGATGCTTTTGAAGAAGGCAATATGGCCAACATTTCCCCCACCATTAAAATCGACATTTCCATTAAAAATGGCATCATCGAAGAAATCGCCATTGGAGATGCTTGCACTCCTCAAGAAATCGCCGCATATAAAGTCCTCTTCCAGGAATATAGGGATATTTTTTCACCTGGTCATACATGAAAATGCATGGCCTCGATCCCTCTATTGTAGAACATCACATCGACACCTTGCTCGACATTACACCAATTCACCAAAAACAGTGACCGCTACACCCATCCAAAGCCACGGCTATCAAAGCCGAAATTGACAAGTTACGTGCTGCCGGGTTCATTTACCCCATCATCTATACCTCATGGGTTTCCAAGTGTGTGTTTTGTGTCACCGCAGGGTGCCTCCTCAGTTTTATTATTTCCCAAAGCGGTATTACCGTGGACCCCCTCAAAGTCCAAGCTATCACCGAAATTCCACCTCCCCAGAATTTACGACAACTTCAGAGTCTACAGGGCAAAGCTAACTTTCTTAGATGCTTTCTCTCAGATTACACCATACGCGCACATGGTTTCCTTCACTTACTACGTCACGACATCCCCTTTCATTGGGATGACCACACCCAACATTCATTTGACAATCTTAAAATATCGCTTTCAAATGCACCTTTAATTAGTGCACCTGACTATAATCGCGACTATATCCTCTACGTATCAGCATCAGCTGTATCAGTAGCTGGTGTCCTCATCCAACTAGGTGATGAAAATCATGAAAATGTAATTTATTACGTTAGTAAAAACCTCTCAGGGCCACCCTTGAAGTATAAACACGAAGAGAAACTTGCTCTTGCATTTGTCCTCGCAGTCCAGAAACTGCGCCATTACATTCTGCTTCGCACCACAAAGGTCATCGTAGATTCCAACCCTATGCAGTACTTGCTCATCCATCAGCAAGTTAATGGAAAATTTTCTCGATGGATTGTTATCCTTCAAGAATACGACCTCGAGTTCTCAACACCTAAGAGTAAGAAGGCCCTCATTCTCGCCGAACTTGTCACGACCCTCCCCTCTGACACCACTAGTGCCCCCATCAACACCGAATTTCCTGACGAACATCTCTTTTACATCACTTTGGATGATCCTTGGTACGACGACCTTCTCGTCTACCTCCGAACTCAAAAGTTTGGTAACCGCCTTTCACGAGATGATCGTCGATGTATTCTCCGTCAGGCCCCCAGCTACCTTCTACTTGGAGACATCCTATATCGGCGGGGCGTCGACACCATTCTTCATCGATGCCTGACTATTGACGAGGCTGATAGAGTCTTAAATGACTGCCACAGTGGCACATGTGGGGGACATCTTTCGGGTATATCCACTGCTCAAAAGATTATCCGAGCCGGTTACTTTTGGCCTACCCTGTTTCATGATTGCATTCATGCCGTGAAATGATGTGAACAATGTCATCTTTACGCCAACAAAGCCCTAGCTCCCCCCACTCTTCTTCACCCTGTCATTACAGCTGACCCTTTTTGCAAATGGGGCATCGACTTTATGACTTGTAATCCCCCCTCCAGCAATGGTCATAAATACATCATTGTTTCTGTTGATTACTTCACCAAATGGGTAGAAGCTATGCCCACTTTCAACAACACCGTTGACACTGCAGCGTGTTTTTTCTTTAACCATGTCATATCCCACTTTGGCATACCCCTCCAACTCATTTCTGACCATGGGAAACACTTCGAGAATGATATCTTCATCGAACTTTCATCTCAGTTAGGCTTCTCTCATGATTTTTCCTCACCATATTACCCTCATTCTAACAGACAGGTCCAGGCAGTTAACAAATTCCTCAAGACCATGTTACAGCGCATGGTTAATAAACATAAAACCAATTTGCATCATATGTTATTTTCTACACTATGGGCTTACCGAACGGCTGTGAAAACCGCTACTAGTTTCACACCATTTCATTTAGTCCATGGGGTTGAGGCCACTCTCCCCATCGAGTGTGAAATTCCCACCTTACGCACCGCAATTGAGCTATTACCCGACACTGCTCCAATGGAGCAGCGCTTGCTGAACTTGGAGTCTCTGGATGAAGATCGTCGATCTTCCTTACAGAACAACGAGGCAGCTAAAAAATGATCCAAGGCTACCTTTGATCACCATGTCAACCTTCGCTCATTTCACGAAGGCGACCTCGTCCTGGCCTATGATATTTCTCATGATACATTTGGCCATGGAAAATTCGAGTCACTTTGGCATGGCCCATACATCATTCAACATTGCCTCACCAAAGGCGCATATATCCTGGCCTCTCCCGAAGGCCTCTCTCTCAAAGAACCCGTCAACGGGTTGTATCTCAAGAAATTTTATGCTTAAAAGTAGTCATTCTACTTTAGGTTATTTCTTTTCTAGCATTTTTTAATCTTTTTCTCCTCCCATCACGTCTAAACTATCCTTTGTGCTATTGACAGATGTGTCCTCCACTAGCCTACCACATTGGTTACACCAACGGCGCCAGCCGTTGGACACAAAATCTCACTTCGGTTGCTTGGGCTCTCTACACCCCCTCACATGAAATGCTCCATTTGAGCGGCATATGTTTGGGGTCAGCAACCAACAACCAAGCCAAATACACTGTTGTCATTGGCCTCCTGGCCAACGCCCAACATCATCATATTCGTCACCTTAGCGTCTTCATCAACTCTCAACTAGTCGTTCTCCAGCTCAACAATGTGTACCGCGTCTGTGATCCTTGCCTCTTTCGCAAATACCTGCAGGTTAGGCTTTTATCTCGACATTTTGATTCCATTACATTGACACATATTCCAAGACAATTGAATCAAATTACAGATAACCTAGCTAATATTGTGTTAGACTAGCATATATCACATCAAGCTACCTCTACACATACATAAACATATCAAAACCCTGTCACAGCATATATATATAATAGACATCATCAAAACATTAACCAAAAACATGTAAACACAACATAGATCTTAAAAAGTATACTCATGTATATATATCGGTCCACAGTGCCATCTGAATGCTTACATACAAAAAATACACGTATCCGTAGGCCAATATAGCACCTCAGTACAAAATGGTCTCACCATCTTATATACAAAAAATATATATATATACATCAAATGCCTCAGAGCACCACTCACGGTGCCTCTAGAGCACCACCGCTTGCTCCTCCCTCAGGTGGTGGCAGCCCACCACCTCCTACCCCAGAAGGTGGTGGTCCACCCCTTGCCGGCCCCTCGTGCCCCGACGACAGTCGTCCAGTTGTCAATGCAGAAGCCACTGCTTTTCGTCGTACTATGGCCCTCCATGGTGGAGGCACCCCCACACATTGCTCCAGGAATGTCTCGTCCTGGATATGAGACCATATGCCCTCAGGCACCTCCTGTAATACCGTCTCCATATGACAGCGTATGTCCTCAAAATCAGCTCCGACCGCCGCCGGAGGAGCATGTGATGGCCTAGCACCAGGGTCATCAAACCGATGCCTCCTCACTGCCCTCTCAGGCTCAGCTGGTTGCACCGTGGCATCATCATGCTGACGTCTCTCTCCCCGCGGTGATCTCTCCGACGGTCTTTGCAACTCCACCTCGCGCCCACGAGGTGCCACATCTGCACATGCACACACACAATAGATAGTATCAGCATCTATATCATATACATATGGACTGCTATCTCAAACACCAAATAGAAAACACATACACATAAACACCACACATACCTCGATGATCAAAAACCTCCCCCGGAGGTAGCACCATGTCCGGATCATCTCGGAAGTCCACCCCAACATAAGGTTAACATAAAATCACTTGCGGCATCTGCCGCCATACCTGCGCCGCCTCTGCAGAAAAGAAGTGGCCACCTTCTCCACCACCATGGCGAAGCAACACAGTCGACCACCGCCTCAACCATGGCTCTCGTGCCCCAGGTGCACCCAATAGAATCCTCGGGTGCAACATTGACACCCTCTCTAGAAACCAGGCCACTAGGATAGACCCAAAGGAAAAATCCCCCATATTCGTAGATCGACAGTGGTCCAACTGCCCCACCATCCTCGCATGTAGTGTAAGCCCCCAAGCAAATCGCTCACCGGCCAAAACTCTCTCCAGCACCAAAATCTAGCCACCATTGATCCGCTGGGTCACCAGTGACCCATATACTCGCACAATCATCGCTGCTATACAACGATGCACCAGGGAATATATAGACGCAATCCTCACAACCATCCCGGACATAAAGTTCTGACCCGAACAATATCTTCGGCCAATAGTTGCAAGCTGCGTATCCCTAGGCAGTACCGGCTCCGTCAGGAGGGGCGTTCCCCAAAAGGGAAGCCCAGTCAAGAAATATACGTCCTCCACCATAGTGAAGGGGATCTACTCTCCTCGCAYGAGGAAGCAGTGCAGCTCCGGACTCCACATCTGGATTAGGAACTGTAGGAGATACTCTTGTGACCATATCAATGGGCACTCAAAGAAATTTAGTAGCCCACAGGCTGCCAAAGTCACACGCACACCTGGCCCCTCAATGGCCACGACGTCTCGCAGCTGAGACCAGTCTCGCTCTCGCTAACCCACTGGCATCATCACCACCGTTCACCTGCAGACACAACACATGGTCCTATATCAGCTCAAGAAACCATCAACAACATCAAAAAGACTCATTTTTATACACATCAACCTTGCCTCCTAGGCACGGTTTTGTTACCCACAGGCGCGCACACATGCGCGCCTGTTCACTACATAGTTGCGCATGTGTGCGCACCTGTTCACTACATAGGTGTGCATTAGTGTGCACCTATTTTCTTCACAGGCGCACTCCCAAGCGCACCTGTTCACCATACAGATGCACACAGATGTGCACCTGTTTAACCTATAGACGTGCACTTGTGTGTGCCTGTTCAACCCACAGGCGCACCCATAGTGTGTGCTTTAAATCCCCTCTACCGCGTCCCCATGCGCATATATCCGGTGGACAGGCGTGCACATGTGCGTGCCTATTACTGGATCACCCACGCATGTGGGGCCCATATCCCCTAAATATCTCTGTATGACCCCCCGTACAGCCCCTACCCAAAAACTGGAATCCTATTTCTATGCAGGATGATCATACCACTAACCTGAAGCTCGCTAATCACCAATCTGATGCCTCACCCTCCCCAAATATCCAAATCTCCTCTAAAAACTGCTCGTCCAGTCACTATTACAGCAGGTACAAATGAGGTGGCAATGTGGGCCCTACAACGATATATAGGCCTTTTGCCAAACTTCCACTCACCATTACGGGAGCCCACGATGTTCATTTTTCAATCCATCTTTAGCCACGGGATCAGCATCCCGTTATCTACATTACAACAGTCCCTAGATCTCTTTTCATCCTGAGCCCCCAGGGTGCCTTTTTTCATACCATGGTCAGGTATGCATGCGCATAGTCACACTTATCAAATACATTCTCATATCTTCACTTCTCTTCAGATATTTTTCACTTTGGGTATTTGGTTTTCATGTGTGCAGGTACTTGCTCATCATACATCAACACAACCCCTTCAGGTATATACTCAGCACTGGCATGTAGTCTTTCCCCCTGTATCGCACTTACATTTCCAGTCACACCCTCTGATATTTGCCTCTAGGATCCCCATTCCCGGCTCTGCAGTACCCACACCTCCATTTGCATCTTCGATACTATTACCTGGTAGCATTTTTACCCACATGAGTTGTCCCATTCATAGCACCTTTTGACACTTTTGACACTCATGCTATTTTTCAAAACACTTTAGTGATGGGAGTCCCTATAGTCTTTCATCATGTCGCGAATCAACCACATACTCCTCCTCATTTTGCTAGCTTTCCCACACGGACTCTCAAATTATCTCTTCACGGTTCTTTTTTTTAACTGCACCTCTGCAGTATTATGAACCCTACATTTCATCCACAATCAGTTTACCCATCAACAAATTTCCCTCCATCCCACCTACCTCATACAGAAACTCACCAATGGGGCCCCCACCCTTCATCAAGTCTTCTGAGCAAATTATTCCCTACATGGGCCACCCATATCACACTGGGGCACCCGTTTCTGTATTTGTACATTTCTCCCCAATTGTTCATTATTTATTGTACAAATGCCTTTATATTCATTCGTTACATTACCCTTTTTTCATCACCTTTGGTGACTTGCTTCCCTCTTTTTGGCCAATCCCGACCCATGTCACCCTTGGTTGGAGCACTACTTATCATCTTCCCTTGCCGGCATCGTCCATATCTTCAGAGTACCCTATAGGTCACTTACCTCTACCCTCCAGATTTGTTCACCTTGTCCCGCCTCTGGCACAACTTATCCCCGGTCTTGTCATCCCCCTGACACTCGACCTTGTTGAATGATTGCGGCCACTTTTTCTCTCATACATCCTCCAACCAAGGGCAGTCTTGAGTCTCCTCACATATTGACTTCATCCATGTACCTTTTCCACTTCCTCACCTCACCTAGTCAATTTCACGAAGCCATTTGCTTCTGGGAGTCGCATCCCCGTTTTTGTCGACATCAGCATAGTTTTCCAGAAGGGTGACAATATCTTGATTCTCATTATCCACTCAATGAGAGATCTCAGATGGCGAAGGGTGAAACATCATTGCTCCCTGTTGTCGTTGGCCCCCATAATATTCAACTCCAACACTTTCTCGTGTTACGGTGGGTCTTACTTTACGACTATTGCAGTTAGTTATTTCAGTTTCCGAAGACCTCTGAACTTGGCGGGGCTATCAATGCCCACATCATCACTACTACTTATTACCGCGATCACTGCCTACTATTCAGAGTATGTTCATTTTCCGAATTGTCTTTTGCCTTTATCACAACTTCCCTTGTGGGCACTGCAATTGTCTACACCAATGCTTCAGTCATCGTTTTTTAGAGTTACATAACACGAGCATGGGGCATGCCCACCTCGTTTGTACACAGTTTTCTATTTTATACACCTCATAGAAGGTCGGGTCCTACCGGTTCCTTTTTTCTCCAACGGATCACTTTAAATGATTCCATTATTGCTCTATCTTACAACAACATTCTCAATAGAAGAAACATTGATGGATTTCGGCTATACGTATGCTCCTAACCTCATCCATCAGGGGGCATCTGTTATCACTGAAAGTTCATCTGCACATGGTTACAAGAACTCAGCATCATCAAATAGTGATGAAGTCATCCATAGACCTAAATTAATACCATAGCATTCAAAAAGGTCAAAAACTATACAAAGTAGTGAAAAATTGAAGAGCGCTTTGCAGACATTGGGAACGCGCGCGCATGCGTGGAACAGGAACGTAGAAATCGCGCATAAGTGCATGATGCACGACTGATAGCACAAAAATCCACGCACCTTCTAAACGATGCATTTATGGAAGTGGTCGACCTCCCAACCACTTATGGTTCAGCTCCCAAGCCAATTTGACCTCCAAATCTGGACTGGATTCGACTGGTGGGCTGGTCAAAGACCTAAGAATGCCCTAAATGGCCTCTTTTCACACTACAAAGCAGTTAAACAATAACCCATATGAATGCTATAAAAAGACATGGATGCACCTCATTTTCTCAAGGAATTCAAAGTAATGTTATGCTGCCTCTATTGTTTTGAGGACTCCATCCTTGACACAAGCATATTGGCACCATTACATTGGACAATCCACCTCACCATTGAGTGGATTTGTAAAGAGTTCTTTCATCACCATTTTCCATTTTCTTTGTTGTAAGAAGAGCTAGCTAGTGAGGGTCCAAGAGCCTTCCCTTGGAGGAAGAAGGGACTCATAGTCCCCTTTCTTCTTGGTGCTTTGTTTTCATTAATAGATCAGCCTCAAACATTGGTGACATGGGTCTTTTGATTCTTTTTGTTTCTATATCCCTATGCTCATGAATTTAGTTTTTATTGCATTTCTTAGTTTAATTCTTAATTCTAGTTTTTTGTTTTCTTTTCTAACTCTTTTCTCTACAGTTGTCCTGCTCAGTAGACCCAACTGAGCTTATAAGCACCTCTATTTTGCTCACCAAGGTGACGAAAGAGGCGCAACATAAATGATGGCAATACTACATGCATTGAATAAATGGAGTCCTTACCTAATAGGTATGCAATTCAATATCAAAATAGATCATGATAGTCTTAAATACTTCTTGTAACAAAGACTATCTTCAGAATAACAACAAAAATGGGTAACCAAGATATTGGGTTATGATTTTGAAATCATCTATAAAAAGGGGAAGAAAAATGTTGTGGTAGATGCACTCTCAAGAAAGGATGAATATGTTGAGGCCTTTCTATGTGTTATATCGATCATCCAACCCAATTAGATAATAGAAGCAAGGGATGAATGGAAGAATGACAAAAAAGTGTGGACTCTCATTCAAAAGTTGCAGCAAGATTCCAGTGCAACAGATACATTTAGATGGAAAAATGATTCACTATGGTACAAAGATTGCTTATATTTGTGTAATAACTCCCAACTCAAACAAAAGGTACTATTGGAATTGCACACCTCTCCAGTAGGAGGGCACTCGGGATTTTTGAAAACCTACCATAGAGTCAAGAAGGATCTTTTTGGGGATGGCCTTAAAACTGATGTCCAAAGGTTTGTGGCAGAATATTTGGTTTGCCAACAAAATAAGGTGGAAACAATTAAGACCCCGGGTATTTTACAACCATTAGCCATCCCAAGTTAGCGTTGGGAGGAGGTTTCCATGGATTTCATCATAGGGTTACCGAAGTCTGAAGGAAAGAATTCCATCATGGTGATTGTTGATAGATTGACCAAGTATGCACACTTTTGTGCACTCTCTCATCCCTTCAAAGCTACTACAGTTTCCATTGCATTCATGGAGACAGTTCAAAAGCTACATGGCAACCCAAAGATTATTGTAAGTGATAGAGATCCCATATTCACTGGACATTTTTGGACATAATTATTTTCTTGTTTGGGTACTCAATTGGCTCATAGCTCATCCTATCATCCTCAATATGATGGAAAAACCGAGATAGTGAAAAATGTATGGAAGGATACCTTCATTGATTTGTCTCTAATAAACAAACACAATGGTTCAAATGGTTACCCTTGGCAGAATGGTGGTATAACACTTCCTTTGATACTGCAAAAAAAATGACTCCATTTGTGGCACTCTATGGATACCACCCTCCTTCCATCACTTCTTCTCTAAAAGAAAAATCTAAGGTTCAATCAGTGGAAGATCACATCGAGCATCAACAACAAGTTCTCCAAATCTTAAAGGACAACTTGACCATGGCACAAAATCACATGAAACAACAAGCAGATCAACATCGTAGTGAAATAAGTTTTGAAGTAGGGGATTGGGTGTTTTTAAGACTACAACCATACAAACATATGTTCCTAAATAAAGCCAAGAAGGATAATAAATTATCACTAAAGTACTATGGCCCTTATAAGGTGTTGCAAAATATTAGTACTATGGCATACAACTTGGAGTTTCCTTCATCTTCACGAGTACACCTAGTTTTCCATGTTTCATGATTAAAGAAGGTTATAGGTGACAAGATCCTAGTTCAAAATATATTTCTAGAACTTGACGAGGAAGGAAAAATCATATTAGATACTGAAGCCATCATTGACACAAGAATTTGCCAGCTGAGGAATAGATCCATTTCAGAGTATCTCTTTAAATGGAGGAAACTACCGGCTGAATATTCCACTTGGGAAGATGAGTCTTTTATACAGAAGCATCTAGAGTTACGCAAGCATTGTGCACAACACTTGTCTCAAGGGGAGGGGCATGTTAAGCCCTAATATTGGCTCATTACCCCTTAATTGGGGCATATTACATTAGTAATGTTATTTTATTTATGTCGGCTTTATTCCATTAGTTGTAATTATACCTCCTAGTCTCCTATATATACCAAGTAGACATTTTCATTTGGAGTCATATTGTACTTGAACATTTATGTGGGGTAAAAGGGGGTTCCCCCCTCGAAGAGGCTTATGATCTAAAATTATCTCTTTTTCAAGGCATTGAGTACTTATTCTAAGGATTTTCTATGCTATATTGATATTTGGTTCTTAATAGTGTTGCTTGCACTTGTCATTGGAATTATGTAGGATATCCTGAACTTGTTGGTGGATGTGCTGGATCCGCTCAATGAAATGAGTGTCTTTTTCAGCTTCAGTTGGAGCAGAAGATGATTCAACTGAGGTGATCGCAAGGGGAAATGAAACATCTATGGGACCCAATGGCTGGAATCCCAACCCCACCTAAAAGGTGTTGTGGTCGGTTGAGCTATGTAGGGCTCGGTTGTAGTTATGTTGGACATAGGGAAGAATCTCATCCCATGTGCGAGGGTGCTTGGGATTATACATGCGCAGGATATGCATGATCATTCAATTTATGACTTCGGTTTAGCCATCTGTTTGGGGGTGGAAGGCCATGGATTTGGTGATCTTGGTGTCCAGCAGTGACCAGAAGCTCGACCAGAATGTGCTGAGAAATCGATTGTCCTGATATGAGACAATGGTTTGTGGGATTCCAAAATGTACCTAGACACGTTCAAAGAAGAGATTGCATGTGGCTTCTATTGTGATTCTCTTCTTGCAGGAAACAAGAATCGTCATCTTAGAAAAGTGATCAACAACCACAAAAACACAATCATTTCCCCACTTGGTGGACATGAGGCCGGGCATGTAGTCCATTGAGATGGATTCTCATGTCCTATCAAGAGTAGGAGGAGGGGTGTACATGCCTTATTTCTTAGTGGTCAGTTTGACAATAGCACAGGCAGTGTAGGAACTGATATACTTGCTAACCTCCTATTGAAGTTTTAGATAGTAGAAATTTTTCTGTAGCATAGCCACTATCTTTTCGATGCCAAAGTGTATTGCCACCCAACTGTAGTGGGCTTCCTAGATCAACTTCGCTCACTCACTTTATGGAATGCATATATGGCCCAAATGACACAACAACCCATCCTGAAGATGGAAATTATCGACAACTGCATTTGCACCCAACATTTGGTAGGCAATGGTGAAATCTGGGTCTATCTCATAGAGTTGGGGCCATACATAGGTCTCATGGCCGCAAGATTCTAGCACTGTGGTGAGTGTCATGATTGGCATTCTACTGAGGCAATCAACGACGTGGTTGGTGCTTCTTGGTTTATACTTGATGTTGAGGTGGAATTGTTGTAAGTATGTGGACCACTTTTGATGGCGGTCATTATGTAATTTTCTTTGTTTCTGCATGAACTGCAGTGGATTATGATCAATGTGGATGACTATGTTCTTCCCAAGAATGTAATGTCTCCATTGGTGGCAGGACAATGGAGTACATTTATTTGTCGTAAGTAGGGTACTTATGGATAACATCTGATAGTGTCTCAATATGATAGGCCACAGGGTGGCCATGCTAAGTGATAACAACGCCCACAACATAGTGTAAAGCATCTGTCTCAATCTCAAATGGATGTTGCAGGTCTAGTAGTGAAAGTATTGGGGTTGAGAACAAGCGTTGCTTCAAATCATCGAATGCTTGTTGTTGGGACTAGCCCCACACAAATTTTTCCTTACCACCAACCCTATTTATTTGGCTAAGGGCCCATGCAATATGGGAGAATCCCAACATGAACCTACAGTAGAAATTTGTAAGGACCAAGAAGATCTGAAGCTCAGTGAGTTTTGTTGGGGATGGATAGTCACGGATGACTTGGATCTTGGCTGGATCCACATGTACGCTATTAACGCTTTGTAAATTTCCTAGAGGTTGTTAGAAAAGAAGAAATCTATGGGAGGTAACTTTATCCAACCACTTCGAAGCTGGGATCTAGCCCTACTAGCTTCAGAGAGGGATCTCTCTGTATGATTTAGATATGTTTCAAATTTAAAATATTAGGCTAGGTAAATAAAATATGCTTGTTTTGTTTGTTGTCATTTTCGTTGGGTTGGCTGAGAGATATTTACACATCCATTGGGCTATGGGGTCTATATCATGAAATAAAATCTAAATCAGAAAACAAAGAAACCTTTCACAGGGCGAGATAATGAAATCGTTGGATTCTTTTAGCAGCATAAATGAGGAATAGTAGAAAAGGTGAGAATGCCAGTTACAACAAAGAGTAGTTAAGAATTTYTTTATCACAAAATCAGAAGATGAAACACTCAAATMTTTTAAATTCAGAAACAGGGTATACAAAGATAAATCCTGCAACGTTCGTTACTTTCAAAGATTAGACTTAGAAAACAGTGTGATAACTAAGCAAGAATAACATTTAACTTAGAAAGGAAAATGTCACCAATGAGTACACGCAAGAATCCTGTGGAAATACCTCTTTGTATTAATGGAAGATCTCTTGAAAAAATATTACAGTTTGGTAGCTCGCAGGGCATAAAGATCAACCCTCAATACTTCAAAGAGTGAAGTATTTATAAATCAAAATTACAAACGATCCTGTCATTAAAGATCAGGACGTGGTAAATCTATTTTTAGCTTAACTAACGTAACAAACTACAAAAATATAGGAAACTGTTTGATGATGTGTCGAAACTTCATGCTTTTTTCTGGGTGAACCGTTGGTGAGGCATCTACACAACCTTGTCTGACTGGATAGTTGATTGGGCTGAGACAACTCATCGACTACTCGATCAGATTGAAAATCTCTTCCCATCAAAGATGACTGGGAACATTGACTTTGAGTAACCTTCGGTAGACTTCATCCATCTCTGTGTACTTGGCAAAAGTTGGCTTGATGATGAATATGTATCGGATCTCATGTTGTATGCTTATGTCCAACTATAGCGCATCTAGGAATGCCTTGCCAGTGATACTGCCTTGAATTTTTGAAAATTTCGAACTATCCTTAGCCACATCTGCTAGTCTCCTTTTGTAATCAGGGAGCGTCATCAATTTGTCATTTATCACCTTCAAACTAGGAAGACCCTTCTTCTTTAGAGCCTTGATCTTGCTGAAAAACCTTTGTACCCCTAGGTCCATAGCTTGAACCTTTTCTTCCAGCTGTAGCATCAATCCTATCTTGGTCAAGACTCTCTTGACCTCAAGTATGGTCTCCATTCTATCCTCAATTCTCATCTCTTCCATCTCCTCTCTGGTTTTAGAATTTAGGAATTTGATGATTTCATTAGCCTTTGTGGGCATCTCTCCCAGTTCTGATCTAATCTTCTTGATGGATTGTTTACTTCTTTGTACCAATTCATTTTGCTCAAACATAATCTGTATCATTGGCCATATTTCATTCATAGACTTGGTGATGTCTGTCCAGACACCTTCTTTGACTTCAGCTAGTGTTTTTCCTGCCACTGTTTTCTTTTAAAGTTGTTATAACTCTTGTTTGAGCTAGTATGACACTTGTTTTTCCTTGGAGTAGCTAGTTTGGTAAGAATATTTGAGTTCCTGGAGGTTCTCAATCTCCTTTTTTAGCCTGCTAATCTCTGTTTCCTACAAATTCATCTTTTCCATAGATTTATCCAATTCAACAGTCTTTTCCAGAGACATCAGTGGATTTGCCAATGGAATTTCTGCTAGTGACACTGTGCTTACTCCTGAGAGTGGAAATTCACTCAATGGAATGACTTCCATGGGTTTTGAATGTTCTTTCTCTTTCACTAGCTTCTCCATTTCAACTTCCATTTCCTTCAATTGTGCATTCTGCTCCATGATCAACTTAAGCATCTCATCTTTTTCTCCTTTTGTCTCTGTTATTTCCTTTTCCTGCGAGTCTACTATTGGTGGCATCTTTAATTTTTTCCTCAAAGATGTTATATCGGCATTTTTCTTCTTGATCATCTCCTTGACTGCTTTCACATTCGAGGGATCATACCTGATCTTGAGGACCAGTTCCTCCAATGTCTTAATCCTATTATCCTTGGCAAAAGATGATATTTTCTCCAACTTCAACTACGTCTGGACGTTATTAAGAGACACTTGTAACCTAGAGGTAGTAGTGGAAGCGTGTGCCAATGTGGAGAAAATCGTTTCTCCAGTTTGCCTGTGTAGATCCATTTGATCAACTGGATGCACATCCTTAGTCTGGAATTCAAAAGTTGCCCTTTTGTAATCGGTGATTACCTTTGGGTCTGGCACCTATGCTTGGAGAAATTCCATGTGCATTCTTCCCTTCTCAGTGTCGAATGCCGATAGCATCCTGTGTTGTGCAGTTGACATCTGCTTTCAGAACTGGGTGTATGTGCTACTAGTTAGAGTCTGATTCTTTTTCTTGATCAAATTGTATTTCTCAAAGATACTCAACTTCGGTCCTGTCTTGCATAGAGGGTTGATTGGTGGAGTATCTGTATGCTTCTTTGGAAATACTAAGGTTATGATCTGCTTACTGCTTGTATTGAGGAGCGACCGATCAACCTCCATCATTGTAGTGGATGGAATTTCCTTTTCTCCAGTCGGTTCAGGAGCAAGACTGG